>JAIPRK010000416.1:0-127919 GCA_025469195.1 Chaitophorus viminalis
ACGAAAATATTATTATATTTTCTTTTTCGTCATTGACCAACAAAAAATTTTCATTTTGTTTGGTTTTCACGTCAATTGAATTAAGTACGATGTGAGCATCAGCTATATTAGTAGGATTTGGGGGCATCATTTTCCGTCGATTTTCATAAATATTCTTTCGGATTCTATTTATATAGTTAATGGTTATATCTGATGAATTACTATTTTGTGCGATTTCAGTGGGTATAATTTTTTTTGATCTGGTACTTACCAGACCAAAAAAACCATTTTTAACCATTTTTTTACCATTTTCAATAGCTTTTCTTTTACATGCTGTATTTAGCACCAGCTTCTTCAATGCTTGGCTGGAATATTCACCATGATTGTGCATTGGTGTATCTGTATTGTTAATACAAATATTATTTTCATCTGTATAAACTTTTGCGATACAGTTTTTAGTTGTACACCGCCAACGAATAAGTCCTGTATTACATGAACCAATTCGAGATTTAAAATTTTTTTAAAATCAACTGCTTTTTACCACGATTACTTTCAATAATATTTTCCATTGTGCGGAGCATACTTTTTTTCGCGAACTTCAACACAAACTAAAATTTTATAGGTATCGTAAAATCTATAAAAGATCAAACAGAACAAGCGTTATCTTTATTGTCAGTTGTCGCATGAATTTCGAACATAATCTTTCCTCTTTTTTTATATTAATAGTGAAAACCCATGATTGTGAAATATTATCTAATTTTTTTTTCGAGTTATTGCGCATTAAATCGACAGCGGCTTTGATGAGCCAACATCGCCAGTTGTTAACCAGGGGTTACCAAAATATATAAACTGAAATTTGTGGTGGCGGTAAAAGGAAATATATATTTTTGTACTGGCGGTAAACGGACTTGGCGGTAAACGGAAAGGTCGATTTTGGCGGAAAAGTAGATCACTCTACTAACTATGACACTTGTCGGACAAAAGTGTTTTGTTTATGTATTTTAAATATTTATTATATTATTTTATATTTTTAGGAATTTATTAAGTCACCTAATATAAACTATACTGCATAATATCTCATATTGGCCTTACCGTCGAAATTATATTGTTTAATAATCATTGCACAACTATCATCAAGGTATGGACGTACATCATATCGATGACAGAATTTATCTGTGGGTAGGAAAATTATAAATTATAATTTTCTTATCTTTTTGTTCCTCCCTAATAACAACAGTACCTATATATATATATATACACATAGTATCCACAATACCTAGATAATAAAATATTTGTTAATGCCAATTCACATTTCACAATACTCTTCAGTCGGCCGTTTTACGAGCAGTAGAAACTTGAAAGCACTCATTTTGTTTATATTTGTATGATTTAATCTACTTGACTGTCTTGACTATATTGTTTTTGCAAATTTTGCGACGTATACTAATTAACAATTTATAATCATGAGTAAAATATCTCACAATAATATTTTTAATTACTTTTCTTCGACATAGACACAACATTGTAAAGAACAAAAACAATCTGACGACCAAAGGGTAATTTTAAAAGAACTTTTGAAACCAACTAATACTTTATCTAGTGCGCAATTATTGGTAGTGTCTAATTTACCAGAAACAAATCAACCAAGCAATAAAAAAATCAGATCAAAAAAAATATCCTGGATACGCCATTGACTAGTGTACTACCCTTACATTATTTAAAGCCTAGCCATGTTTGGCTATAGTAGGCAGTGGCGGATTTACGGGAGGGATGGGGTCTGGACCCCCCCCCCAGATGGCGATGTAATCTTATATATATATTAGTGGGGCTGGGATTTGTATGTAAATATATATTTCTACTAAAACATAATAAATTAATTATTCCAAATGATTAATTCATTTCACGAGATTTGCAATAAAATAAGACATATTTTATTTTACATATTTTTACATATTTCGTAAATTTTGACTATTTCGGTGGTTTAGTAATATTTTACATTTATACTTTGATAATATAAATAATAAATAAATAATAATATACATAACTCGTGTAAATTTTAAGTTTATAATGTATATAGGAAATACGTAGGTTAAAATAAATATTAATAATTTGATTTAGTAAATGCAGTTATAATATAGAATTATGTCTTTTTTTTATAAGCGTTTAAACAGTGAATATTGACATAAAATTATATGTAAAATATAATATAATGTATAATATTCTAGACTGACAAATGATATCGGTTTTTGAAATTTGCTCTAACTCAAAAACCAAATAAGGCAAACATTTGAAATTTTCACCAAATGTTTATATTGACGTTCTCTATACATGGTTAAGTTTTCAAAATATTTTGACTTATTTATAGACTATTTAAATTTTCGATTTTTGTAAGTTTTTTTTTTTTGAAGTATCTATAAAATTTTTTTGGCTGTCCGAAAACTCTTGAAAATTTAATACAATGTTTATTATAAGCTATACTTATCGACACTAAAAAATATTGGAGATCGTTTAACTCAATTTTTTTTTATAAGCCCATAAATTTCAAATTTGTATAAAATATGTTAAAATCGCGATGATTTGCAAGTTATTTTGTAGTTGAAAATTCATAAAAAAATTTCAGTTTATACTTCAGGATTAAAATTTTAACACTTTAACAAATTCTAACATCCATAAGTTACTTTTCAAAACGCTATAAAACAATTTCTACTGGACTTTAAGAAAAACATTTTATGACCGTTTGAAATTTAAATTTTTACGAAAATGCATACTATTGCATTATATTTCAATTTAAATATAAAATACCTACTATATTATAATATACCCATTTTAGACCAACATATCATCTCCGTTCAGAACCGTTATTCGTATACAATGATATCCATCATTGCATTCAAATTTAACAAATCCATTGTAATGACTTATCCTATGAACGAGGTGCACTCCACCCCCAACTGTACAGCAGAGCGAGGCCCATCCGGTTGTTTTTTTATTTTATACTACATATTTTGGAAATTTTAATTACATATAAATGTACATATTTTTGGTTTTTTATTACAAGTAAATCCCAGCCCAAATATTTAGTTTTATTTCAATTTTATCATATTATCAACCATCGATGGACAATGGCTGTATATTATACGGATTGTATCCCATGTCTTCATTGATTATATTATTGAGTATTTGACACGTAGTATACGCTAAAAATACATGTAATTTTTCAGGATCCCCTCAAGAAAATTTTGAAAATCCGCCACTGATAGTAGGTTATAGTAGGTATATAAAGTTAACCTTGCGTCCTTGCGTACGGCGTACGTATTACTGTTACACGTTGCACGTTGATCATTAAACAATTAATGGAGAACAAAAATGCGTTAATAAATTTCATCAGTTATTACGCCTACGTAACTAAAAAGTAAAAACTGTAATTTATACGTCTATCACAAAACTGTTTCAACCCTTAAAAAATATATTTTCGAAAAATGGTTTATTAGTGCGCTTATGATTGGTCATTAGTATATTCCCTCGAAATTCCCAAAAAATGATTGATATCCGATTCATTATGATTCGTCATGGTAATTTTGGCTGCACGTTGAATCACACAAGTTTCAAACGTAACAGTCTCGGTCGGGGCTAACATTTTTAAACATTTTTCAATCCCTTTTTACTTAATCTTATTCATTTTTAATTTGTCTAGAATGTCTACATAATTATGGTACGTTTTTATTGTTTTAATTGTAATTTACAATGTTAGAAATGTGTGTGATTTGTATTTAAACCTTATAAGTATATGTGTTGGATTTACAACATAAATAAGACTAAGATTGTGAAGTAAATAATTATTTATTGATTATAAATTATAATATACAATTTATCCTAATAATTTGGACAATAAGGTGTTGATAGACAAACGTTTATTAAAAATACATTACATAGGTACCTACATTAAAATATGTAGTATCTACCACTGGTACATATGTGAGTATTATGCGTTTTAAGACTACCTGTAGTCTACTTATTCTTACAATACCTATCAAAAAATTTGCCATGTTGTTGCCAGGTTGCCTGACCTCCCAATCCCTAACCTATTCTGCCTGAATTATTGGAACAAAGTATTATACTCGTATATTAGATGGCTTATACACAGTATTCAATCACTTACTTACACTTACACAGTTTGATGAATGTTTGATTAATGGAATAAGCCATGAACGTTTTTCATCATAGATATACTGCTTATTCGTACTATAATTCTAAGGTACCGCGAAGTAAGTTAAACTATGAACGCTTTGACTGTTGAGTGTTGACTGAGTGTAGGTATAAAGGAATGGAAATATTTAATCGGTATATTGTATTTTAATACTGTATATAGGTGTAAGATATAATTATAATTCTTAATTCTAATGCACAATTCTACATTATATTAATTTGAACGTTTCGAGAAATGTTTTTAATTTTTAATATTTATTTTCGCCACAGCCTAGGCAATAGATATTACATATAAGTTGCGCCACTAACATTAACTAATAAGGACCTATTTCACAAAGTGGATTCACCTTGGTATTTAGTATTCAAATATCTAATTATCTTTAATCTCTGTTTTTCTCTCTCTTTCTTTTTCTATGTATAATTTACGAGTATTTGTGTTTAAAAATGTGTTTATATGTTTATTTACAATTAAAACCCAAAATCCGTTAAAACTAGTTTCAACTATAGTAAGCACTGGTTTTCATAATCCTGTTTTGTCGAAACTGATTTTGACTGTTAAAAGTAGATAAATTACAGGACCAAAGAAAAACCCAGAATTCAAATTTTAGGGAACCATTGTCTTTGAAAACAGTGAAAAATGATAGCTGAATCTTGAATTAAAAATGTAATCCAAGTTTTCCAAGAAATTGTTACATATTATTATGTTAGTTTCAGTCTTCAGGACTACGAAGAAGCGAACGGTGAACGTTTCACTGTAATCGACTCAGTAGTTTTGGAGATTATACTGGATAAAGAAAATTACCTACTTTTTCTTTTATAAATTTAAAGGTGTACGCTGCCGTGTACAATGTATTTACAAGTATTTTAATAATATTTCGTTTATGAATCCTAAACGACTATAGGTACATATTGATTTCTTCGGAGTAAATTAAATATTTTTGTATATAACTTATGTAGTACAACTTAAATATATTTCTATTACAAGTTGTCATGAGTACGAAGTAATTTTGGTTATGAAAAATCCATTTTGCTAAAATTACTTATGCAAAAAGAAAAATTATTTTAAGGGAACTAATATTTTTGTATCTCAGAAGTCAGAATGATTGAAAATGTGATATTTTATCTCATTTCTCATTTTTATTATAATGTTGGTATTCAAAATGAATATAATGTATGTTTTCCCAATATATACTGGTAGTTTTAACTTTAAAGTTATGACGAATATTTCATAATTCATATCTTGAGTGTGTATCGTTAAAATGTTAAGAATTTAAAATGTAATCCAGACTCCAGTGGTAGAGTATCAATCTAAAGGGAAAATATAGCATTAAATGTACGAATTATCATTGAAGTCTACGATATTACAAAATAGGTGAACGATCATTCTTTAATCTATGGTTAAGATGACACAGCACACAGCATATCTTATATAATATATGATATATTAATAATAGTATATTATATTATATTTGGGTTAGGTATATGTGTAGTTACGCTGATATAGGTAGTATTTATAATTTATACGTAGAAAACTGTTACTATTTTTTAATTATGAGTAGTATATTATTCGAATCCAGGTAGTCAAAACTGGTTTACTTTTCTAGGGTTTCGATAATACATGTTAAAAATTAAAACCGGGTTTTATGTTTTCTTGGTTTTCGGTTAAAACATGGTTATATATTTTACCTGGTTCTGGTCAACAGGTTAAAATCGGGTTTTATGTTTTCTCGGATGTAATAACTAGTAATTCAATTTTTATTTAAACCCATGATACCGCATGCAGTGGCGTTGCCAGGATTTTTCAATGGGGGGAGGGGGTGTTTACGGTTTTGGTCTATATAAAAGGTAGGTATACATAAAACAAATTATTTCAAATTGTATTGTACTTCCATTTAAAGCATTTAATGTCAAATATTTTAATTACATTACAATTTACATCAACCGTAGTCTTCTTGTTTTAGTCGCTAATTTATTTAGGACATCATCAGGGTCTATTATTATATCACTATATGTATATTCATCATTGCCAAACCATTCAACCTATTTTCACATGTGGTGTTTCGTAAATTAGTTTTCAATCTTTTTAATGTAGAAAAAGATCGTTCACTGCTAGCAGTTGTAACTGGGAGTGTTGCTAAAATCTGTAAAAGTTTAAAAGTAGAAGAAAAAATTGAAAAATTGGATTTCCATTTTTAAACTATTATTTACCTGCACATCAATAGAATCTTTATTTTTGTTATATATAGATAACAAATTGTCAGCATTCAAAACTGATATTGAACTCTTCAATAGCTTTTTTCCAATTTGAAAAATGTTCTAAAATAAGTTTTCCTAATTTTCGTTTTCCACGACCTCCTTCATTTTGATTAAATAACACACAATATTTACAAAACATACCATCTAACATCTTCGAATAACTTAACCAGGACTATCTTGTCAACCAACTTAGTTGAAATTGTAAATTCCTATTTCCGCTTTGAGGAAACTTAAAAGTACTGTTAGGTTTCCAAATGGTCATTAGTAGTTCAGCACGTTTATTTGAATTAATCTACAATAAAATCAATACAAGAAACATGCATAAAAATAAGCAACTATCTAATAATTAATAGAATATTAAAATAGCAATATAGTATTTATGAAGCATATGGTTGATAATAATATAGTTTATATTCCATAATAATAATTAATTAATAATACCAAGAACCCCATTTCAAAGTTTCAAATAATTCATGAAAACATAATTTTTAAATGGAAATGTATTTACCTACATATTGAATAAATATCTTTTAAAAATCTAGTTAAAAAACTCATAGCAAAGCTTATGTTAAATAATAAATATTAATGTTGCATACTCCATAGATAGCAAATAAGCATAAAGAATAAACAAGCATCTAGTTGGAGTATTTTCTAGAATATGATGAATGATGATAATTAATAAATAACAATATAATATTAATATTAAGCAATGTTATATACATTGTTATGTACCATTTTTCAAATCATATGCATCCGTATCAGCCGCGAAGGACAACACAAAATGAGTAATTTATTGTTCTATGATTGGTCACCATCAGTTGTCTACTATGGTAAACTAGCGTGCATACAGGGAATTGAATAATTAAAAAATTATTAAATAAAAATCAGTGGGGGGTTACAACACTCAACCCCCCCCTGGCTACGCCACTGACCGCATGATCAGTTGGTACATTAATTAAACCATTTTGGGTTCATCATTCATCAATATAAATGTTTATTTATTTTTTTAATCTGGCATTATTTATCCATTTGTAATTAAAATATTTAGGCCTGTGGACAGTGGTTCTCAACCTTATTTTGTTCACACATCAGTAAATCACAAGTTTTCGCGGCATACACATGCAACAACAAAAACTTTGGCTACGCGCTACGATATGTCGATATCCAGTTGGGTTAAAACTGTACCAACAGTGTACACTGTACTGTTTACCTACATATGTATCGTCTTATTTACACAATTGACATTTAACTATCAACATTTTATCAAACGGTATTTTTAATTTATTTCTGAATGACTGTACGGTTCTAAACACTACGTCGTTTTAATCATATAATGAATTACCTCTAATTTGATTTCAGATGTAAGCAAAGTCAGAATATACCATAATAGCAGAAGAAGCAATCAGCATTTTATTACCCTTTTCAACCACCTACTTATGCAAGTTAGGCTTTTCGGCATTAACAAACATAAAAAACAAAAAAACGGGAGAGGCAGACTTTCCATTGATCAGGAAAAGCGTGTGTGTTTGTCTTCAATTCGACCCCGTATCGAATTTTTGTGTAAGAAACGACAAGCTCAAGTTTCTCACGAATAATTTCAAATATTTTCTCTTTATGATATAACATTCCTTTGTTTAAATAATTTAGTACTCAAAATATTATTTTGATTTTGTATTGAAATAAAATACCTTCTATTTCAATATTTTTTTTATCAACGTAATCACAAGTATCAGACATTTTTCGCGGCACAGTATTGTGCCACGGCACACCAGTTGAGAACCACTGCCTTTGAGTATTATTTATTTTTATAAAAAATCACCTGTGATCAAAATTGGGACGAAGGATTCGTCCAAATTTTATTTGGGCAACGATACTATTAGTTATTTTTTGTACTTAACAATTAGTATCCCTATACCAGGACATTGTCGGTACTGACCTACTACTTTTCCAAAATACACAATTTATTTTTCTAAAAAAATCTTTTTGTAAATACTAAATCACATGTACTGTAATATTATGTAATGGCGTATTTTGTACATAATGTCAGAGGCTGTTACCCTGCAGGATCTACATACCCTATACCCTATACCCAACACAATCTTCTACAATCTTCATAGGTATTATTCAAAATAAAACTTTATATCTTAAACTTTTATTACTAAAAATAACTTCAAACATTACATTTTCATATTTTTATTTAAGTCACATTATCTTTCATCCATATACTAAAAATCATAAAAAAATTTAAAACTATTATTGTTTCATTTTTGTAACAAAAAACTACAAATCTATATGGAATTTTCAGGGGTTACAAATTAATACTTTTGCGATTCCAGCGTTTTATTAGAGCCCGCAAATCGCAGGTGTGAGTAGTGTAACCCCCAAATGACATAATGCTACATAAGACATGGACCACTGTTACCTATTGGTTATAATGATTTTTATGATGACGATATACTATAATTAGTATTTACACAGTAATACAGTATTATATATTTGATTTAAATATTTACCTAATACTTATAATATAAAGCGTATAGAATTGTTGATTATTTAACATTCCCTCGTTTATTTACTGTCACTTCAGTCTCTAGAAATTACCTTAGTATTGATGCAGTATTATATGGAGCTGATTTTTGTCATAAATGATTAGAATCACCAACCCTTAGATTAATATAGCCTAATATTAAAAGTATAAAATATTTGTTACGTAATATTTGATTGTATAAGATTAGTATTCAAATTTAAAATGTTATTTACAAATCAAATTATTGTTTTAATACTATTTGTTCATAAATTCACAATAGGTGTACCTATAATCTGCTTATTTTTATTATTGCTTACAATAACGTGTGGTGGCGTAGAGCTGTAAAAGAATAATAAAATAATTCATAAATAATTTGCCTGGAAATAGAAATATAATAATGAATTTATTATTGTTGTGACTTGTGGCTTTGTATGGATGCCGCAGTACAGTGACTACCTACACATATACCTGCATGTGTACACATAATACACGGAATGTATGGTTATATATTATAATGCTATAGAACGTTTCTTTGAACTTGTTGAGGTTTTGTTGCGCTAAAAAAATGTTGGTTGAATAAAACGACGTACATATTCAAACAGTTCTTTTATGTCGCTACTGTACAGTTCCCGAACCCCGCTGGTACATCGTTCCACGGCAGCGGCGGCGTACGGTTATTACCGTGAACCCGCGGAATACCGGTCACCGGGCACCACTGTCGTCGTCGGCCGTGTCTGCTAATCAATAACGTTGTGCCGACGACCGACGACGAGTCGAACAGATGATGTAAATAAACGGCCGGCGTGTTATGACGAGTTCCCGTGGTGTTTACGGTGCCCGTTGTGAGTGAGGTCGTCTCCGTCTGGGGCCAGTTGTTTGCGCCGTCTGTCTCGTACCGCATTGATCCGTCCGCGAGTTTCGCCGCTGCTACCATCTCGGACGTCATTGTGTGCGCACCGCCGAACGTTTCTCTGGATAATAACAACCGGACGGCAATACTATGGTGAGTACCGAACTATTTATTATTGTACGTAACGTCGTGCTTAAGGGAGATGGAAAAAAAAAAAAAAACGATTAACGCGATTCCGCGGTTTGTCCTTTTTTCGTCCGAAAACACAACACGGACCCATCAAAGACTACGTGATTCGGCCGTGAACTACGTACCCGCGGCAGCAGCCGACCAACGTCGCAATACGATATCGATCGATGCTGCTGCTGCGTACTTACTGCCTACGGGTCTATATATCGGCGTGGTAAACAAGTAACGTTTTTCGACTTGAGTCAGGTTCTGTTTGTGATCACGCATTCACGCGTATTTATATACCATTGGCCAAGTGTCACGAAAATCCGTTTAGCCCAACCGTAGTGGTTAAAACGTGTGATCAGACAGGATTTTTCCCAGGGATTTTCTAGTTTGTATTATCTCAGTTGATTCCTTGTGTAGTAGTTCGTGGTTAAAGACGGCTTGATCGTTGACACGATGATAATACTTAAATCATCGATTTGTATATACTCCATTGGTTATATAACGTGTAAGGGGTAGTATGGATAAAATATTATTACGTGAGGAAATTGTTATGCTTCTAAATTTTTCACACTATTATGCTTTTGAAAATTGATAGTACGTGCGGTTTTGTAGTTTTAACAAAGTGTAACCCCATTGATGATTTTCAATACACGCACAGCTTGACTAAAATTAACGTCGAACAAAGTTCCCAACAGTTTTTGTACTTTACATGATAAAGGTAACGTTTGATTGCATATCCTTTGCACAAAACGTATTCATTTTGAAACATTATGATAATATGACGTATACATTGTATCAATAATGCATTGAAATTTATATATATAGAATGATATTACGTATCTTTATTCCGCGCAGAAAGTTGATATCTGAATGTATTCTACAAAGACACCTGTGTATTTTCCTTCTGCTGTATAGGTAATTTATTCAAAGTTTGCTATCTACAAAGGCTTTTACTAGTGAACTCTATGAATAAATAATCGCATTTGTAAACATTGTTGCTGTGCAACTTCCGTCCAGTGCATCAAAAGTGAAATTATGGAAGTATCAAATATTTTGTTTTATTTCACCGAAAACACATGAGTTTAGGTACCCAACTGACATCAATCATTGATATTCTATTTTATTTCAAAATTAAAATTAGTGTAGATAGTATATTTTATGTGACGTGCAACTAATTTTTACTAATAAAACACGAAGTGTCTTAAAAAACCGGTTTGAAAAACTATTTTAGTTCGTAATATATGAGGGTGAATCCATTATGGACTTATGCTATGAATACCATGTGTACATCATGGATTCTTATTATGCGACCAATATAAACTATGGTACGTATAATGTAAATAATGTAATCTATAAACTATAAAACATTTTTAAATTCTGTTATTCCGTTGGACATTGTGATCTTAATATTATAGTATTGTGTATTTGTGTGTACCTATTATGTCAAATTCTTACATTATGATATAATATATTATCAATTGTAAATACCAATGTCTAGTTATCAAAGTTCGATGTACTTATTGTGTTATTTAATATTTAATTAATATTTTTAAAAATAAATATTCTTTGATACTTTGGTTTAAGTTTTTTAATTAGGCTTACTTTTTATTCAACAGAACCTATAAGCACTTGAATTATACAATTACATTTTTTGTTTAAAATTTAATCAACATAAAAGTTATTTTGAATAATTAAATAAATAGTTGTGTTTATAGTTACTGACTATTCTATATATTCATTCGGAATATTAATTGCGAGATTAATTGTTACAACGAAACAGTATTATCTATGTATTACGATTAGTATTGATTTAATGAACTTTTTAATACTTCGAAAATATTTTTATTTATTAATTAACAAGCAATAAATATATAACATAGACAGCCTTTGACAAATTTAACTACCTACATTTAGTAGATAGTAATAAAATTAAATGTTTAAATTAATCTGTAGTTAATCGGTTGGGAACTGATTTTGTTGATTAGAAAGATTATTTATTTTATTTAAAATTATCAACATTACGATTTTTGTTTTTTTTTTAGGCGTTATCGATTGGATTCCTCTTAAATTGGGTTTTAAATAAAAATATTTGTGTAGGTATTATGAGGTACTTATTTATACTATAATACCACAGACTACCTATATGAAAATGTATATTTTAATATACATAGTCTGTGATTATACTAAGTACTCCCATTAAAATAATATTGAGGTAGGTTATTATCAATAAAGCACCTTATAATTACTGTGAAACTTGACTTAATAGTTAATTTACACGTCCTGTACATAACGAACACACCTTTATCAATGGACAATAATATGAAGAGTCCCAACAAAAATATTGGTATTTTTATGTAGTTTGACCTGTTTATCATTACAGACGCGGACAGTAATATTTCGCCATACCATACGTTCATAATGGACAAAAATCCTAGTTAAACTCAAAAATAATTGCATTGGTAGCTACAGTACCTATACTCTATAGTCAGGTCGAAAAAGGGGTTTCACACGTGAATGAACTAATTATCCATCACGAGTTATAAATGTCGAATTTCAAAAGATTATCATTAAGTCAAATATAATTTTTTTTGAAAAACAATAATATTTTCTATAGTATAGGTATTGATATTATTGTGTAATTAACTATTTATGTGAGTACATATTATTATGTATGTGATTTTTTATAATATAATAGATATTTTATAAAAGTATAATATTTTCATTTAATAGATAGAATCTATTAATATATCTTATAGCCTATCTATGATGGACTACACTTGAGTTTGGCTAGTTCCGGCTGTGTATGTTTATATTCATATTTTATAGTTTTTACTATAGAATATTTAAATATTATACTATATCATAATATATAATATTATGATATTCTAGATTCTGTTCTAAATGTAGTATGAAAATAAAAACTATCTCTATATCTAATATATGTTTGTCATAATAAATTAAAATTAAAATTAAAACTGAAATAGTTTTAGTCTAAGATTAAATTAACAATGTTACACACTATACATGGAATATCTGAATTATCTTAATAAAATTCACACATATGTAAAAAACATTGCAAAAAAGGCGGGGCTTAAAGTGAACATAATCTGTAGGGGGTACTCAAATACCAAAAAAATTTGAAGCGTTCCGTGCAGTTTTTTATAGAGAATGAACAGTACGAGTACACCATACATGTCCGACCATGTGTTTCCCCTTGAAATTTTGTTTTCTTAATTCAAAATGAGTTTTTGATAAAGTAAATATTACACATTTAAAAAATTTAACTGCTAAATAATTCTTAAGTTTATTATTTAAGTTATGGACATGTTATGTCGTATATTACATAAGAGCATAGGTGCCCAATTTAACCTCTGAAAAAGGGTAGAGAATGCTATTCACCTCGATTACTTGAGGGCTATTTTAAAATTTAAAGATTACCTATCAAATAATTTTTAGAGTCTAACTTTAAGATTTTTTATTTATGTTTATCAAACCAAATATATAGACATGCACTAAAAGTTATTACCAATTTTAAAGTAACTATAATTTAATACATTTTGATCTCATAACTGTCATTAGAAATCTAAAACTCGAAATTCATTATTTTGAATTTAAATAATACCTAATATAAATAAACTATACATATTGTTACAATACTACTTACTTATTTGATTTGGTTCAGTTCGTTTTATGGGTGTCATGACATACTACTCGTTACGTAGTGATTGTAGTGCTATTGTGTAGTAAAATATTATCTCAACAATAGGTCTACATATATAAATAGCATAATTTTCATTTGTCTCTGTCTTATAGATGTGTTCTTTGGTCAAATTCAAGTGTAACTATTGTACGACTAAGTACAAGTTAGACGTCAGTTAAAACATAATTTTCTGAGTGCGTATATTAATTTATGAAATAAAAACTGACCCATCTTTTTGCAATCAATCCGATCAAATTCATCATGCTGTGTATTTGAGAACATTCGGGTTACTTTTTAAATATAATTTAAGTTTTTGAATATCAAAACATATGTTTAAAATTAAAAATGTTAAGTATCGAAGTTAGGATACGAAATTGAAAATAACTTTAAAAATAGTGTTTAGTATTCTTATCACTTCATTATATATTATTCGGACTAATTACAATAAGATAGGTTTTTAGCCAAGAAATCGGATGGAACCGGGTCGTCTTAAATTATTATGATATTTATATTTTTTTTAGGTGTATAATATTTATATAAATTACGAATTATTTCCGTATTCTTTATATACTCATATATATAGATTTAGTACACTGATATAATTTAAACAATTTGGTTTATTGTTATTATTCCTATTCATTTAATATATAAATTAAATTAAGTTTACAGTTTTTTGTTTTTTTTTTACATTGTATGTATAAAGTGTAGAGTGTAGTGCAGTATGATTGAAGGACTGATGAATAATAATTAAAGTAATCATCATGGCCAAAAATTAAACCATTTGGGAATAAAACTATAGATAAAAATATCTTGAAGGCATTATAGTACATTATTTAATCTTTAAATCTTTTTGAAAAACAATCTACTGCATCAAATTTATTAAATTTTAATCATGAGAAAAAATACCTTGGGAGGAAATATACCTTACACCCAGGTTTTAAACCGCGATGGTTTCACTCAAATTTTTTTTTATAAGCCCATAAAGTTCAAATTTGTATAAAATATGTTAAAATCGCGATAATTTGCAAGTTATTTTGTAGTTGAAAATTCATACAATTTAAAATTCATTTTTTCTGTTTATACTTAAGGTTCAAAATATAACACTAGGTTGTCCATAAGCTAATCTTCAAAAATATATAAAAAAATTTCTACCGGACTTAAAAGAAAAAATTTTATGACTGTTTGAAATTTAAATTTTTACGAAATTGCATACTATAGCATTATATTTCAATTTAAATATAAAATACTATATTATTATATAGATTTTAACCCATTTTAGACTAACATATTAACTCCGTTCAGAATCGTTATTCGTATACAATGATATCTATCATTGCATTCAAATTTAACAAATCCATTGTAATAATGACCTATCCTATAAACGAGGTGCACTCCACCCCCAACTGTACAGCAAAGCGAGGCCCATCCGTTTTTTTCTTTTATTTGATATTAAAGCATTACTGAATACTGTATTATAGTATTTAGGTTAATTTATTTTCGTCAAATTAGATTTATGCACAATTCACATGTCACTAACTACTCACTTTTTTACTTTTTTACGTATATTTTAGTAGATTTATGTATTGAATAAATACTTTGCGAAGCAAACTATACTTTTAAAATGTCCAATAAGTATATATATTAATTATTGAATCAGTTGTTAATTTTTTATGAATATTTAACCATGTTTCGATGTTTTGTTTTACAACTTACAAGTTATTTTAAGTTTGTATAAGTTTAATTATTCACGGAAATTCCTGAGGTATTCTCATAGCTACACTCTTCCCTACTCCTAAACTTTATATTATTATTAATTTTCAATTAGATATATTAGTTTAGTAAATGATTTTACGTTTTCAAATTTTTAGAAAATTATCATTTTTATAAATAAGTGTTTCTATTTAGAAAATAGTGAATAAGTATGTACCTATAAATTAAATGCGAAAATGTTGTACTGTAGTGAGATATGTTTTGTAATAATTATTATATAAATGTATAAATTAATTTAAAGAAAGAAAGTTTAATGTAAAAATAATCTTTATTTTATATTAATATGTTGGTAAATATATTTTTACTAAGTATAATTGACAATATGATATTTAAGGTAAAGATAAAAATTAAATAGTATAATTCGTTAATTATCCACGATGTACAGGATATACGGATATATTACCTATTAGCACATGGATATAATGTATCTTATTTGTGTTATGACTGTTAGATATATAATACTCATAACACAAATTGGTAAAATGTATTGTTTCCTTATCTATAATAACAATTTGATTGTCAGAGTAAATTCATTTTAAAATTATAGTGCTCATCAATTCTGCTTTTATCAAAATATTTATTCATTATTTACTATGATTTTGTCCACGATCTTACTCCGAGTTCACTATGACAATCAAATAGGGAAACTGTGCATTTTATTCGTTTAGAATGTCTCCCATCGTCCAGTGATAGGGCGTCATGATATTATATATTTTGAATACTAAGATAAGATATAAAATATATTATGTATCTTATTTATACAGAGTTATTATTGGAATTTAATTCTAAATATGACGATTTTTTTATTGCCTGTAAATTTTACATAGAAGTACCTACATTATAAAAAGCCGGCTTGCGAATAGTACGATCTACTATGGACAATAATTGCTTGCTTTAATTTTAATTCCCTACCGGTATTTTTTATAATTAATATTAGTATTAAAGATTTAATGTTGGTTATAAATTATAATAATATTGCGTACATTATTATTTTTTGAATAATTCATTAGAAATAAAACGAATAGAATTTTGAGATTAATAAGAGTATTTACTTATATTGGATACCAGAGAGAAAATAGTAACCTGCAGTATCACTTCAGTTATTGATAACTCGAGTAAAATTATATACTAAAAATGTAATACCAAGTTATCTAAGTTAATTTGGAGGAGAGAGATTTACTCAATTGCACTTTTCTTCTTATATTCATGTATAATATATATTTATTGTATTTTCCATAAATTTTGTTGTTTTCAATATAAGTATATTTTTATTGATAATAATGTCAATATCAACTTGAATAATTTTAATTTAATACTTAGGAACAAAAAACAAACAAAATCAATATATTTATACATACTGTTATAGTTTAAATATGGCACATCTGTAAAATATTATTTAACGTAAACAATAAATGTAATATTATAAATATACACATATATGGTAGCATGTTTAATGATTTTATTGTGTATCTTTTTTTGAAATTAAGTGAAACTTACCTAAGTGTACTAATACAAGAGTTCTGATTATTTATATAGATTTACAATACCCAATTGAGTATTATGATTTTAGTAAATTCATAAATCTAAATATAAGAATTTTCGCCGAGTACCTCTCAATTAATTATTAAGTATGTAATTGAACTATAGATTTTACTATTAGTATTTTATTTGCTTATCATTTTCTTATATTTTTTTTAGGAAACTCCTATTATGATTTTTAGTATTGGTATTCGTATTACTTATAACTTATAATTCATAAGGTATAATTGCTTAAAATATTGTTATTATCTCAACGAGCACAGTTATCGTAATAGTCGTTTCCGTCTCGTGAGTAATGAGGTTTTATGATTATACGTTTATATGATTCACCACAATTTAAAACCCTTTTGGGACGTTAAAATACAATTGGTATATAGTTATTATAATCAGATAAAGTTCTTTGTATATTACTTTAACATTAAAAGCCTCTTGTATTTTTTTTATAATATCATAGATTTCACAGGTTTTTATTTAATATATATATTTTTAAGTGAAGATGAGGACTTTAGTAACGTAACGTAATACGTCTTGTATACTTTATAGGTTTAAATCAGAACACAATGGGTGATGCGTGACATTTACGAATAGGTACAGATTAACTGTGAATTGTTGGTGTATTCATATAATATAAAAATTATTCGGTAAAATGATATATTGTGAAATTAGTATCTTATATTGAAAAAAGTAGTGTCAAATAAACTAATGAAAATTTGTAAATTTTAGAATCTATGTTAAAGATAGACTTAATTATTTAATTAATGATGTTTAGTACTTATATATTACCTTTTTAGAACTATTTTTTTTTTAATATTTAAGACCATGGTATTTGTTATATTTATATAATTTGTATTTCTATATCTATTTTCATGTTTGATATTTTTATGCTCAAAATGTTTGACCGTTTTATAGTTGAATTTGAATAAGGATTATAGCCCAGGTCCTAGGTGTGCAGGAAGTGGGTTATTAATTATTATATAAATTATTTATGTAGAAAATAATCAGTGGTAGAAAATTATTACGTAATAACTTAGATTTTCTGATTGTACGTAGGTAATATGATTATGTATGACATAATAGTACGGGACCTATTTTCAATTAAGTATACATAATAGCGCCTATTATATACACTTACTTTAGGGTATCCCATAAAGATATTGTAATTTTAAGTGGTAGGGTATTATAGATTTCATTATCCACTGTTCGTGGTGCACTTAATATGCATTATTAGGTAGTATTGCAATATTTTGACAAAATATTTAATTTGAATTGCAGTACAATGAATTTAGAATTTTTTTTTCAAATAAGTGTTTTCATTTAAGATGAGTTATTACTGTGATTATAGTTATAAGTTTATTAGACTTATGACAGTTCAGTACCTACATTACATTTTCTAAATTTCTTGTTAAGAAATTAATTTATTCTGTTTTAAATATTTCATTATTATTTAAATTAGTACTTTTTTGTTGTGTTTTGAAATGTATTAGTTTAATAAATTATATTACAGTGATATAAATTTCAATTTTGATTCTGGTTTTTTATAATAAAAAAAAAAAATGTTCAAATAGATTTAAATTGTTAGAAATGCGTGTTATTGTTATTACGATTATTATTTATATTAATTTTTTGTTCGACGTATGTACCTGTACATAACGGGTGGTGCTGTAATATATTATTAATATGTACACCACATAATATATATATTATACACCCGCGCATGAATAAATATTTGGTGTTAGTCGGTTACACGGTTACAAAGTGTAGAACAAAGGACGACTGGGTGGTTATGCTTTTTGTGTATCATTATCCCTTGACCCTCTTCGAGACGTGCTGCACGAGGGAGATGTTATACGCATTTTTGATTTCGCTGTCGATGATAAAAATACATCGTCGTCATGTTTTACCTACACATTGTATATAAAGCTAGCTTTATGTTTTTCTAACGATCGTTTTTGAACCGCGAATGCACTGGAAACGTTTGATGAAATTCGTGCATCGAACTCGATGCGCACATCAACAACAGCAGCAGCAGCAGCAGCATCGTACAAATTAAAACCGATTACAATAAGTCGTTCAAATCGCTATGCGCATAATGCATACCGCGCGATCCATGTGCTTTAATGCCTGTACGTATTCGTCGCGCCGCGCCCTTACACTACTATGCCAGCAGGATTTCGGTCGGCGGCGCGTGGCTGACGGCGGGGGTGGTAGCGGGGCGGGGGGCGGTCATGTCGGCAGCACGTGTCCGACCGAATGACGCATGCGCTCAGTGCGGGCTATTGATCCTCTCTCCGGCGGCGTGCGCCTTTATCCTCTCCGTTCGTATTGCGGTCAACTCCGGTGGAACGGCGGCGGCGGTCGCTCTGTATACCCTACCTCCTCCTCACCCCCTTCGCCTACACCGTATCACCCATTTCCGCGTCCCTTGCCCGCCAACTCTTTCTCTTTCATGCAATCTCCTCTTCCTCTTGCCCCTATAATATGTATATCTGTGTCGCTCTCTCTCTCTCTCTCTCTCTCTCTCCTCTTCCTCTCACCCATATTCTCCTCACTCCCATCACTTTTATCCTTTTTTCTTTTCCCATTCGTTTCCTTTTCCTCTACTGTGTTGTGTTCCGTCTACGTCACCGCTGCCTCTGCCGTACGCGTCGACTGTGGGCGGCGAACGATGCGGGGACCGATGTCACGCGGGCGTATATTACTGTCCGCGCGTGTGTGCGTCCCGCGGTTCTCGATGCATGTGTCTTAATAGCCAAAATATTGCTGCGTCGACGACATCGTGTTTTATTAGACAATTTTAACACATACACAAAAAAAAATAAAAATAAAAACATATATATACCTATATAAGTACAGCGGAACCTCAATAATTCAAATCAGTCCGGAGAAAAAAAAAATAGAGTTATGGGAAATTTAACTTACAGAAAACCTAGATAGCTCGAAAACGTTTTTGGTGGAAAATAACTTAATATATTATAATAATTTATGAAAAATAAAAATAATTATTTAAGTATAACATTAAAACATAAAATACTTATACTCGAAACTATTATATTATAGTGTAATTATATATTTATTATTTATAGTTTTTATTTAATACCAATATTCAAGCTTCAGGTTAGGTACATGACAAACGGACGAAAGAATAATAAACTGCACTGTTTTGTGGTTTGAAGTACACTTATGTATCCATCCATTCATTAATATATATTTTGTTGAAATCAAATAAGAAGTTATTATTAATAATTTAATAAATTGAATATTTCAAATCATAAAGAATTCGTGCACTGTTTAAACTTATAAACCGGGATGTAGGCTTTTGATAACCGATAAAACGCAGTGTATAGTCAGTCGTTTTTGTATGTACGTCGAACAATTCGAGTTATAAGCCAAAATTCAACTATGATGACTTCGGGTTTTTGAGAAATTCGAGTTAACGAAATTCGAATTGTCGAGAAAATTTATCACACATAATAATATAATATATCATATAATATATATCATATATCGAAATGCAGGGAGCATGGCATTCCTTCTAGTTATCTAAAATTCGACTAATAGAAGTTCGAATTATCGAGTAGTAATCGAATAATATAATTAGCGACGACGCGTGTTTGTCGACTGAGAACTATAGTAAAATATGCGTACAATTATTGTAGTTATTACTGGGATCATATTTTAACTTTATAATATAGGTAATATTGTCTGTTAATTAATCTCACGTTAGTAATAACATTTATTCCAAATATATGACGTTGTTAAAGCATTATTCTCGTTTGAAGAAATCGATATCACGCACAGATCATTATTTTCATTTTGTACATAATAATACGAAGTACCTGTTATACACTTCACGCGTGGTCGGTTTAATATATATTTTATTTTAAAATTAAGTAAAGTATATTTTTATCGAATTTTCAATGCACTATTTGTTCATATGTCGCTATGTCTACGCTAGTTCTGATATAATAGTTGTGTTTTAAAATGTCAACATTTTGTTTATTCAGCAATTTTGATTCAATGTCTGACAAAAAATATTACATACATTTTTAAAATTTTTTTAGTATTTTAAGTGCAAATTATGATTATGTATAATTTAGTATATTATTCAATAATAGCCTACACACCTATATTTTGTTGTGAATATTTTCATTATTGTTCCAAAAATAGCATGTATGTCATAAGATCGTTAAAAAATCTATGTATTTCAATAATTTTTGAATGACAGCAAGAAAAACTTCTGTGGAATCTACTATTACATTTTCAAGTATTTTGTTCCAGCCTAATATTTTGTCAACAATTAAAAAAATAAATATAAAAAAAAAAAAAAATCAAATATTTCAAATGCCTATAAATAGCTTAAAATAAGTAAAATATTCCGAAAAGAAAATTATTTAAAGAAAATTCCAACCTAAACAACTGGTAAAAGTTTCAAGTTTTTACGACTTACACTATTTGAATGATAAAAAATATATGAAATCGTTTGAGAGGACAAATCATTGTTATAGGTATGTAATTTTATAAAAATATAAACTTTAGATGTTCATAAACATGTTTTCTGAAAATCCGTTAGAAATTTTTTAATATTTATTTGAAAACTTAAGGATAACCTTATAATAAAATGTTGAACCTTAAGTTTAATACCAAAATCTTTATAAATTTTCAACTACAAAATAACTTGCAAATGATCGCAGTTTTGACATATTTCATAAAAATTTGAACTTATATTTAGGCGCTTATAAAAAAATTTCTTTATTTGCAATCAGTACTATGTATAACATACCTTGTAAATTTTCAAAATTTTTTGGATAGCCCAATTATTTTATCGATACTTCCAAAAAATACTTAGAAAAATCGAAAATTTCAATTATCTATTAATCGGTAAAATAAAGCAAAATACTTCACAACTTAACCATGCGTTTAGAAAATGCTAATAGGTACAAAGACTTGGTGAAAATGTCAAGTATTTGCGGTTTTTGTTTTTGACTAAGAACAAAATAAAAAAAATTATTTTGTCAAAAAGTGGTTTTGCATAAAAATTTCCGCTTTCCCGTAATTTTTTTTTCGTGGTTTTTCTCTACGTTTCTGAAAAATATTGAAAATATTTTATTTTTGACACCCCAAAATATCAACTAGATTCACTTTCCTTTCAAATAAGTTGCTATATAAGGAAATGGAAGCATTTTTACTGTTCCAAAACGTGTTGTCAGACACAAAAAATAAAAAATAAAAAAACACACATTGTAAATCAAATACATTCATCACTTCGTAAACTTCGTTCAGGAAATGTAATGAATTTATTATAGCAAGATTCGATTAATTGTCAATATTATTTAATTCTAGTAAATAGTGTTTAGGTCTAAAATTATTAAATAAATAATACGTTGTATGTATTTTTTAACTTATAATTATTTAATAGTATATGTTAATCCAATAATTTTTTTGTAACTCATTTTAATGAGAAATTTATCCTAACATCAATAGGGTAGAATAAAACTAGGTCAAAACTAATATTTTTTGTTTGTATAGCATGTTTAAACTCAAATGAAATATTGTGTAAGACGTTAAAAGAGCAAAAGTATTATATACTGGGTAATTAAAAAGTTCACTATTTCGTTCAGAAAGATGATAGGGGTCGTTCCTATAGGAAGGGGTGAAAGATTCATAAAACATTCTTCACCATCATCCGGCTTTGCGGATCGTATATTTTCTGGAAAAGTTGTAGTTTTACACCATCTTTGTCCCATTTTTTTATGTTGCCTTTATCAGTGCATAGAAAATATAGGTGAATGGACTAATTGTATGGGTTTAACCAAACTGTTTTGATATTATTAATGTGAATTGTGGAAAAGCCATAAAGTACATATGTGCATTATGGTTGTTATTGACAAAAGTGTAAGAATCAAAGAAACTCACCAAATTAATTTTAAATTATTACGGATAAGTAGGTCTTGATAGACTATAAGCTCTAAAAGTTTTAGTGGCCGTTAAAAATGTTTATAAATGGTGAAAAAGATTCAGTTATATTTTAGCATTTTTTTGGCGATTTTTAATTCTTATTCTAATTATAATCTCTGAGCTAATCAAATGTATTGATTTTGTTTTATAAATTATGTTTATAGTATTTACATTTTTACTTGAAGAAGGTTTCCCTTAAATGGTCAACTTTCGATTTTTGTAATAGTTTGGTCGATTAATTTTATAATAATGTTATCGTTAATAATCATCAAGGAGAAAATTTCATTTTCATATACTTTTCAAATAAAGAACTATTTGTGTTTAATGTGTATCATACTATAATTTTTTTTATTTGTTATTAGAACATTCAATGATACATAGGTACTTTTATTAACGTTTGAGGTTTGAAGTTGAAATATTTTAATATCATTGGTACTTATATTCAAACAGCGTATATGGGGATTCAACCTACAAATAATTTTTAGTTAATCAATTTTCTTTTTAGTTCCAATCTATCTTTATCATATATCCTATTTAATAACAAAAATTAGGTGTTATAGTAATTTAACTTGAGAAGAAATTCACCCACCGATAATATTTAAAAAAAAAATTGTTTTTTAATATATTTTTAGCATTTTATGTGTGTGTTTAACATTTTGTAACATAGACAAATATTGAAACACAGTCATTATCATAACGACAGCTTAAAGTATTAACTAAAGTTTTTGTTCGTATAAAAATAATTTATGAATAAAAAATAATTAGATAATTTTTTTGGACATAATAGTTGAATATACGAAAAAGTATTAAAATTTGATTGATAAAACTTAAGCCTTCATAGTTTAGATGGTCTGTTCAGCTTACTAAATAGTCTTAGCATCAGATATTATTAGTAATATAAAATAACTTTTTATTCATGGGTAGAGAAATGTACTGTTTTAACAAATATGTTGAATATGTATTACTGTAGTCTTTGCAAATGTTTAAAAAACTTTTAATTTAATCACTGAAGAGAAGAGCTTTAACCACTTAGTAATCTAACCATACTAAGAAATAACGGACATTTTTTTAATCTCATCTTACTATTTTTACATTGTGGTCTGTTGTAAAATTATAGAGGTATCTTAAAAAACCTTAATTTTCTCTTTTTATTATAATTTTAACCTCGATTTTAACTATTATAATTATCATCATAATTATACTTTTTCATTTTACAATCCAGCCTTAAATACTGATGACTACTTAGTGATTACTGATAAGTAATCATAATTTGTGCGTGTCATTGCTCACATCCTCTCACTATAGATACATATTCACACATTTAAATTTATATAGTATAATTTTTTTCAAATAATCATAACATTTCAAATAAAATAAATCTTTAGTGTGCTCAGAAAGAAAAATGAAAACAAACAAAATTAATGTCACTTTAGTAGAGCCGAGATTTGTTTACAATTTTTGTTTTTCTAAAATAAACTTTTTTTTACATTTTCCTTAGAGAGTTTAGTGTATTATTATTACAACTGGACGATTATTTTTAGCAATTTCAATTTTATAGTTTAGAGTATAACAGTTCCACCTGTCTTTTAAAATAAGCGTAACTTTAAATTAACTTTACAAAAGTAGTACTTGTGTATTTATAGTAATTGACTTCCGATAGTTAGGTCTATAATACTTCAAATAAGTATAGTTTTTTCGGAGAATATCTTTGAATGTAATTATTTTTTCTTTTTGTAACAGGAAAAATATACAAATTTCTATAGCTAATTTATTTTTATTAAAAGAACGTGTGAACATCACACTATAACTTAAATACATTATAATGACTTCAATAGGTCACAACTTTGCTATGACGTTGCTTATATTCTTTTATTAGATTATTCCATTTTTTCATGGGCCTTCCTCTAGGTATTTTGCAAGTATTAGTATCTACTTGTGTATACCTATTATTACTTATTTTTACAAATGGTATAATTGTATTAATATTTGTTTTTGTAATTATAGGTATTAAAATAATATTTTAGAAAAAAATACAAATTATAAAAATAAAATGTATCTTATTAGCTAAGATTATAGTTACATTTTTATATTTATATTATACAAACGATTTTCTAAAGGTAAACTAAACATTTGAAAGTTTGAAAAATATGAACTATCCTATAATATTATGTTTATAACGTTTATATATATAATAATGTATTTATCAGTTTTTTAGTATAGAAATATATTATACTTATAACAATCGAAGCTAATTGTTTTCTTTCTTAAGATACGAGTTTAGATATGATAAAAAAGTTTGTGTAATTGTATGTTAAGCATTTGTCAAGTTGATTATATTTATTTTATGAGTTATTTCAGGGTTTTTAAAACTGTTTATAGGTTTATATATTTTAATGACCATATAATATAGACATTTTTTTTTTTATAAAATACAATAATATTGTTTAATCCATGAGTGAATAAAGAAAAAAATCTTGGTATAATAACACTGTATTTAATTTTCTTTCCAGGTCCCAGTGGTTGATAAAATTGCGGAGCGCCATCACTGCTTTCATCAGATGACCATGCGCCGATCGGGTCGTCTCGGATTCGCATTGCGTCAGTGGTGCTAAGCGCGAACCGCAGACCACAGTACCGCCGCAACCGTTTATACTAACGTACGCGCGTGCTCTCTCGACCATAATATAAAAATATATAGGAAATAATTTCGTGTTGTGTAAATAATAAATATTTTACAAATCAAGTCCGGTGTTTAAGACGTGTCGTTTGGTCGTCTAAAATTAATCCGTTCGCTTTTTTTTTATTTATTTAATAATTTTTACACTGAAAAATATTATTTCGATGTGAACCGTTTCCGGAGGATATACAATGAGAGAAGTAATACTCACTGGTCTATTGCTGATTGCTGCTCATTGGTGGGTGCCCGTAAGAGCAGGATGGCAAGAGAACGTGAGACCAAAAATATCAGCAGTTCGAAGTAAGATTTTTTTCTAATTTATTTTGTTTGTAGGTTACAGTTTATAGAGTTTAATTAACAGTGATTTAAATTAACATAATAAGGTGAAATACAATTCTTTGAATAGATATATTTTTAGAGAGAGTGATCTGCGTATTATAGACCCGGGGTGCCTAATATTTTTTTTATGCAATTATTATATTATTCTCAGCGCATTTGGTAAATTGATGCAATCTTATATCCTATAGGATTTTCAACCAATAATTAATATTTATCCATGAGTATACTTTAAAAAAAAAGTCTGCAATAAGAACGATGCTGTTGATTCATTTTTATTTTAATAGATTTTTAGGATTTTAATTTACATTGTTTGAGTCATATATTATAACAATTATGACTTAGTAGATTTAATATTAAAATTTAAGAATTTGTTAAGTAAATAAAAACCAGTTAACTTTTTTTAAATTCTGAGTGAAAGACATGTGAATGAATGAAAGAAAAATGTACTGGTTTCACTATGATGTATATTTTATAAAACTTATGGAAATTATCATATACATGTATAAGGGTTTTATAAACATTTCATAATTTTAATGAATTGACTATGCTGATTATATAAAATCTTAGATTAAAAGTAAATTATATAAATTTTATTTTATTTTTTTGTGAAAGTTTAAACATTAAAGGTCAAATTTACCTTATTAGGACATTTATTTCTACTACTATATCCTTAGAAATATAAATTGATCCACTCATCCTCTTTTTCTCAGAATATTTTTTTAGAGAGCAATGGTACCTATTTTGGTTTCAAGCTTAAAATATGAATACAGCAATATCATTCCCTGTTTCGGCTATTTTTCACTCGATCGTGGAGTTTCCCATTTTTAATATTGCTTTTAAGTTTTGATGTTTACCAATCATAAAATCATAGATATTATATTAATTTATTTGAATACCCGAAAGAAAGTAGTTGTTTGATTTGGTTAGTCATTGTTTAACATTAATCTTGAACCAATCTTTTAAAAATGTTGCCTGAACATTTATTTTAGGTTTTAGGATTAATTGTTGTATATGCTGAATATCTAAAATGTTATCTTTTCATAAAATGTTTTGTAGTCTTCTTGTATAATTACTATTTGAAAGTGTATTATGTGATATTTAAAATTGTACTGAATTAGTATCATTAATTGTATATACTATTTTAGACTTTTTAAAATATTTGTTTTTTTCTCGTATATGTTATAAATGCATTACGTATTATGTATCTTATTTATTTTTGTCTACATTCTGTACTTCATGCAAACTTGATATTTACATTTATTTGGTTTGAAAGTTATTGGTATAATAGTATTCTAAATTTTAAGTGATGTGTGTAAAGTATTGGTTTTGTATGATGTGTGTGTGTATTTCTTTGCACCTGTCTACAATATTTCGATCAGAGGACTCATAAAATAGTGAAATGATTTCTGATAGCAAGTTGTGTGTAGTTTGTACTTTCGGAAGGTAATTTTTTAACTTCTCAAAAATATCCGAGAAAAACTATGGAATGATTAAAAAAAAAAAAAACTGTGAATTGACCATTTTTTGTCTATCGATATTGCAATTTGGTTAGGTTGTTAGTGTGTCCTATTATCCGGGTAGTGTAAATCTAAAAAGATTTCGTGAACAATTTGAAACTATTGATTTTGTATTTTAACAAAAGTTTTTCTCCAGGTTGAAGTTTTTCGGAAGTGTTATGATGCTCAATATTTTATTGATTATTATTTATACTTCATAATATTTTGCAACAAATAACTAGTTTTTTAAATAATTTGATCACGAATTACATAATTAGCACTTTTTTCTCTTCAGAAAATAATGAATGATAATTTATTATATGTATATCTAGAAAAATTATTATTATTTTAATTATAATTATTGGTATTTAACACTAATTTTATTTGGTACTGATGCTTTCATTATTTTTTTTATAAATTTGTATCTTACATTTTTGTCTTCAACTATTAAACTAATAAACCTAATTTATCTTAATTGTTCCATAGTGAGTTACTTACTTAACTTACTGATGATTGTAGTTAAATTAATTATTATAATTATTTAAACCCTTAGGCGGCTATTCAAAATATCCACTGAGACCCCTAGGGAGAACAAGAGTCTAAGTGGATCTTGCGTTCTTGCGCCAAAGTTTCCACTCTTAGAAAGCGAGTATAGATCCAGCGAATCATATGATTGTTTGCTTTAATGATTTAGAGATTTAACGAGTATATAACTACAACACCAGCTTATTGATGATCGGCTTTATCCATTTTTTGACGTAACATATTAAAATTTTCATCAATTGTACACAATTGTACTGAAAGTAATATTGTAATTTAATTTGTCAAACGTTTTATTAATTTAAAATTATGACTAAGAGCTTTTTCGGTGCTTGTTACGAACAATATATTTTTATTTTAAATTTGATTTTACAAATTGATAGAATACTTTTTGTTGGGAAATAATTCAAAACAAATTTTTAATATTTTAAATACTGTATTAGTATAAGTATCTACCTAAGAATTTTGTTGTAAGATTACCTACTTCAGCAGGTTTTTGCAATAAAAATAGTGTATTTGCGTATATGCTTTTGACTTTGACTATAATAATATATGCGTTGTGCATTTATATTATGCCAATATAAATATTCAGTTAATATTTCAAGTCCTTGTGGTCAATATTTTTAGAAAATAAAATAACAAATGTCGTTTGATCGAAGTTCATTAAAATGTAGTACTCTTATGCTTAAAATTTTTTTAGTAGCTTTCCTATAAACTTTTTTTTAGTTTACTGCAATTAGTAACTTGTGAAAAATGTATTCAACTTTCAAGCATTAAGTACTAAAATTGTAATAATGACGATTTTTAACTACAAATACATTCTTCGCTTTGCTCAAAATCTAAAGTGATACATACTTTTCAGCTATTGTGATTCTGGTGTTTTCTCTTCAAAGTTTGGACATATACATATTTATAAATAGTTAAGCGTACTTTTCATCGATATTTTTTCACAATTTCGAGTATTAGAATCAAAAATTAAAATTGTTATTTATGTTATCTATTTATCTATAATTGTAAAATGTCTTTATTTTAAGTGCCTATAAATAGCACAAATTACATTAAAATACTTCGAAGACTATTATTTAAGAACTATTAATGCAATTATATTTGAAATGTAATGTAAAGTTTTTAATTAACTATGATTAATAGATACAGTAGAACTCCGATTATCCGGACTAATTAATGTCAAGGGTGGTCCGGATAAGCAAATATCCGGATGGTTGACAAATCAAAAGTTATATAATTGTATGAATTTATTGTATATATGTATTAATTATTAATATAATTTGAAATTCGTAACCATAAACAAATAATTTTACTATAATATTTAACTGAAACAAAATAAGCTTTAATTATTATATGTAATAAATTTTAAAACAAAAAGTCAACTTGGCACATTCTTTATTTTATTTTGAAAAATGGCGATATTTTAGTTTGTTTCATAGTTGACTTTCTCTTTAAAGCAGCTATGTCTTTCAATCTTTTTAACTGCAACAATTTAGTGGTGTTCGATTCTTCTTAGCTCTCAAACCATTTAAACGCCAAATCCAATGCATCAAAGGCTTCAGAATAAGACGGCCCATTTTTCCTTCAGTCAAATCGTCAGTTTCATTTTCCTCTCTTTCAGTATTATCTCCTTCAAATAAGCTGCGAACTATTTCATCATCTGAAAGTATTTGATATCTAGGATCATTAATATCCATAAGCAACCACTCATTTATATTCTCTTCATCACAATCTTCAAATACGTGAACTTAGCTTATACACTCTTGTGACCTACTAAGAATAAAACATACCTATTCTTTATCTAATCTAAAAATAATTCTGAGACATGTGTATGAATAACGGCACCTGCGTGAGGAAGAACCATCTTTTTTTTTTCGTCCGGTTAATTGGAAGTCCAGTTGATTGGCGTTCGGATAATTGGAGTTCTACTGTAAATAGAAAAATAACAAAATTGCTAATATCATTTACTCAAAATTCGTCAACGTATCAGATTTTGTTAAAATTACATTTTTTTTGCTGCAAATATAATTTTTATAAAATTTGAAAATTTATTTTTATGTGGATTATCTATAGAAAAAAACTTGTGAAGTATCTTGTATCCAAAATTTAAGTCTAAAGTATCAACGTTGATTATTTTATGATTATATTTTAACTTTTTAACTACCTACAAGAGAATGGTGCAGGTTTTTGTGATCTATCGAGTTTTGTCAACATTTAAAATGCAATTACCTTAACTGTTATACTCATTTGTTATAAGTTATAACTTTTATTCATAAAATTACAATTTTTATGTCGATAACCTATAATTTATTTGTGATCAAGACAATGAGTGTCTAATATTCTGATATTTTCTGGTGTTTCTTAAATTGACATCTTACATTTATTATAATTGTGCAGCTCACATTTTGATTTTTCTTGTATGTTCTCGATCAAGAAATATGCTTATTTAAAATGAACTATGTTGGTACCTACGTCAACAATTATTTATTATGATAGTGAAAACCAAAGTTAATATTCGTTATTAGTTGTTGGTTAAAGTACTTGTAATTTTTTTTAGAAAATTGATTTAAAAAATATTTCTTGTCATTATGTATCTCATTTATGACTTTATATTATATACTTATTAAAATGGTAAACGATTTTGGTAATCATATTTTTTCTTTGTATTTATACAATATTAATTATAACCATCAAAATATAGATTATAATGAAGAAAAAAAATGGTTCAAAAAACAAAAAAATATCACTAATTACAATGGTAGTTGAGAGGAAGGGAAATAATTAAGCGTTAGGATGTATTATGTCGTTAGTTCAGAGAATTGTCTACCCTTTTTTGTCGTTATAAAAATAAAACCAAAAAAGGTCTTTTTTTATCCTAAACGTGTGTAAAAAAAAACCGTTCAATTAATGTTTTTCCGATAGTGATTCACTTTGCCTTGGTTATGATGGGATTTTTGGTTAGTGAGGGTGAAAATCAATTTTATAACATGACCTTCTCTTTTAGTATTTTATATGTAATAGGGGAAGAAGTATGTGGGAACATTTTAAAAGGCTGTTGAAATGGCCACTTAGGAGAACACGACGGGTGTGCGGTACACTTAAGGCATAGTAAATGGAAAATGAGGAAAGGAAAAAGCATGAATGTTTTTTTTTTATTTTGCTTAAAATTTCCTTTGTATTTAGAATAATTCTATATTTACACGTATTTTGGTTAGATTTAAAGATGAGTGAAAAGCATTGGATGACATCTCTACTGTATTCTTATTGTAATTATATTTGAGTATAAATGTATTTTTTAAATGATATAGTTACTTTAAATTATATGTAGTTTTATTAATATGATTTTACTTTTCTGTGCCTTCCTCAATATTTGTTTATTTATGAGGTATTTAAATATTTAAATATAAAATATTGAATAATTTTTAAAAAATTTTTTTATAATATTACAAAGTAAATTAAAATTATGTGTTTAAAAACAAATTACAAATTAATTGCCGTACTTGAGGTAGATTCATATAAATTCTGTTCTTTTTTTTTTTTTTGTAAAATATTGAAGGTAAGTAGAAAAATAACTAAATAGAACACAAAAATTTAGGCTGCACAGCTTCTGGATTTTAATTGCATAATTCATACATATTTATAATTTGATTGCAATATATCTTGTGGATTGAATGACTTGATATACTTTTGGGACGCATCGTAGCTCCGCATGAATAAAATTATTTTGAAAATCCGCAACTCCGCATGCACCGTAGTTCCGCATTCTAAAAATATTTTTAACACCGAAAGTCCGCATGGAATAAAATTGATTGAAATATCTAAGGAAATAAATAACCCAAGGATACATGAATTAAAAAAAAATGATTACTTAGAAAAAACATCGCAAAAACCGATGCAACATTTCCACCCAGTATTTGGGCCAAAAATAGAAGCAACACTGGAGAGAACTACAAACAACCGTAAGTCTTTTCATGCCAAATTTGGTAATTTATTTACATCAGCACATCCAAATATTTCAGTCTTTATTAAAAACTTATTAGCTATACAGACGGATTCTTGTATACGAATGAATTCTACTAATAATAATGAAAGTAAGATTATTACAAGTAAACAAAAATCAATATGGAATTTATAAATAAAAAAATAGAATTATATAACGACAGCCAAATTGATAGGTATAATTTTGTAAAAAGTTTAGCATCATTTAATAACATTTAATAATATTTAGTTTTAATTTACATCATAATGATATATTATGTTTATTGTAAATTGTGTTAATTATTATTATTTTTCTTAGATAATTAGTTTTTAGTTTAAAAAATAAATTTAATTTAATTGATATAAATATTTTTTTTTAATAACATAAAATATTGTATTTAAAAATAAAAAAATATGTGTGGAGTTATAGTGGTCAAAAAAAAAAAAAAAATTATGTACGGAGTTAAGGTGATATATTATAAAATGGCCGCGATGCATGCGGAGTTACGGTACACCGTACTTTTGTACCTGTAATAAGTAACTAATTTGTACAGAAATTATGAAACCGTTGTAGTTTTAAATCTTCTTCTTTAACTTTGCCAAACTGTGTATGTTATTGTTGAAATTTGCATGAAATAGTTACAATATAAGTTGTATGGTTGAAAGATATTGTTAAAATTATATTTAGTATACGTATAAAATTATGTAATTGCCGAGTTGTGTGCACGAACTGTTTGACCGCACACAAAGGGATACGCTGGCTTTTGTGGCCTTTGATATTATATGTGGGAGTAACGTATTTCAATTAATTGCATTGTTCAAATATTAAAAATAATCTAATTGCTACATTTCCTTGTAGAATAGATTTTTATTACATAATGATGAGTTTCTTTTTTTGTATTTTTGGTACTTAAATATGCACTAAAATTCTCAGAAAATATTTTTTAAGATCGTAAATTAAACCCTCACTGTACACAATTCTGGATACTTTTAAATCGTCACATTAATTTTTTAATTTCAATAATGTATCCCAAAAAAAACTTATTATTTTATTACCTTATTCCTTATATTTTAGAAGTATGATTCAGAATAAACCAGAAGATGTTTAAATGATTCTAAAACTTTATAAGATTTTGGTTAACTATTTTTAAATGTTATGGTAAATAACTAAATATATCAAGATGATTATTGTATACATATAAATAATAAATAGTAGATTTTAATAAATTTAATAGGGTTATTATTATAAAACTGTTTTTAAGTGCAAGTTATTTGTTATGCTTATTGTTTTTATTTGTAAGTATACATTTGAAAGCTGCAATAGTAAATAATTTCATTTGTGTGATGATTCTGTGCGAAGGTTTATGTATATATATTGAATACCTGTAGAATAGACAATAGTAAATATTTGTTAATACAGATAGTACATCTCGATATTTACTTAAAGAATTACCTAGTCATTCTAGCCGTCTACGCTGTTTAAATTTATGGGCTAATGAAATTGAGATAAGTACTAAACATGAGATTTGGTGCTGATTTATCCCTCAATGTTAAATGTTTAACCTTAAATTAAAAATAAAAATATCATTGTATAATCCTGACATTCTGTGTTTTGCTTAGAATTTTAAAAATTGTATAGGTTAAATATATTCGGATATTTTCTCAAAATGGTTTTGGATTTGGCTAATTTATCTGTTTAAATAGTTATTATTTTATAAATAAAATACTATTAATAAAACTAAGAACCTAGTATCACAGTGGCTTTTCATATATTTATTTGGACATTCATCAAATTTTTCTAATTACTAGCTGTATTTGTGTATGTAGTACACATTCATTTTAATTTATTTATAATAAAATAATAATAATTATTTATTTAATATATCTATATTATAGAGTATAAAGTATTAAAATATCTTTAATGTTTGATTATTTTACAATGACTTGTGTAATAAGTATTTTGTACTAAGTTCAATATTACCGGTTTTAATTTTATTATAATGAATAATTTTTAGTTTTTCGATTTTTAAATGAAATTATTCATAACATTGAAATACTTTGCAGCTATAAAACTTGAGTATAGTTTAAAGTAGGATTTTCATGGTATCCAACGGAATAAGTAGTATACCAAATGTAAAGCTGTGTATAGTTAACATGGGCTTACATTTCTGCGACTACGTTCCCCATGGGTGCACTTCCAGCTGAGTAACTCACATACGCGTTAAACCGCAGCAGCGGCGTACCACCTAAAATATTTGGGCTTTAAGTTGAATAGCTAGGTATTGTCTATTCTGACCAACCCTTCAACCAAAAATACTTCGGTTTCAGAAAGATTATAAATATTGATGAAATTAATTTAAATGCTTTAGTTGCACGATTCTTTCAGTTTATTAATTCAAAAAATGTAGATATATCTATTTATATATATATTCTATATCTAAGATTAATAATTTTTACCCTTTTCTTGGTAGTATTTATTTCGGAAACTTTCGCTGACACGGGTTATTGGCTTGTGTGATATGGCCATCTCTGGGTAATGTGTAACACAGAGGGTAATATGAGAGAATCCCTATCCCGGTTGTGTACTGTGGCGCCAGCATTGTCGCTTCAATTTGTAGACAACGCAGACGCATATATTTACTCACAAACGCACTACGTACATATTACACAACTCCTATTAACAAAAGGAATTTTTCACTAAAACTATAACTTTCATTTTTATACTACCCATTGAGAACACGCAGTTTTATACATTTTCACTATATTTATATATATGTATAATATCGGTATGGTTAGGAACTTTATGTGTTCAAAAACAATGAAATGTGTACATTGTTTTTTAACCCATTTAATAAAACCTCATAGCATATTTAGATTTTGTAAAATATATATTTATTTGGAATTCATTTTAAGCGTTAAATGTGTAATAAAAGTAGAAATTGTTTACTAATTAATAAGTAATATGAGTAAAGGGCTTTCATCGATTTATAAGATCGTATTTTATTTTTTGATATTTATATTAGTTATGATAGTTATGTTTTTAATAAATTACTTATAGTCTCTCTTGTTACGGGGTCTGATATGTTTGCCCAACACTACTTTTACCCGACACTACGTTTGCCCGACAATATATTTTACATATTTTTACATACTCGTATATTATTATTATTATTATTAATGTTTATTAATACGCAATATTTATATACTATAATTCAAAAAACCAATCAGACCAATCAGACGAATATTTTATCATGGGTAAATATAGGTAAAAAAGTACTAAGTATTAAGTATATTAAGTAAGATTTCACAGAAAGTAATAAAATAGATAAATAAAATATTATTGTATTGTCAGCCACGAACTATATTGCTATTCACAATAAGATTTTCAATTCGAAGTAAAACGATAAGCAATAGACATAAAACGACCGTAGACGTGACGTTTGATAGTTCAGTACAATACAGTTATAGGTACACTTTTAATTTAAATTCTACTTCTTTATTTAATTGTTTTAAAAATATTATAATTTTGATTATTCTGTTTGATTTTGATGGCACAAATTTTTAAAACTGTTTCATCAAATAGAGGCAGTATAAAACTTGTTATCAATGGTTATATAATGACAAAAGACAAAAATAGAGATGATTTATATTACCGGTGCTGTGAAAAAAGAAAAAAACTTCTCCGTTGTGGTAGTTATACTTGTACCATTCTAATTAATGGACAGCATATCTTACGAAATACAAAAATAACATTATATTATATAATCATTTATTGACATTTTGAATAATTTTTGACCAAAATGTATTTATAATACATATAATTTGTTATCGTCGGACAAGTGTAGTGGCGGACAAATGTAACGTCGGTCAAATATATTGTCGGGCAAAATATGGTGTCGGGCAATTGGATGTCGGGAAAGTGTACTGATCTCCTTGTTAAGTACATGCGCTTAACACAACGTGAATTTTATGTTGTCGTTTTGTTAATTGAGATGACATCATTATTAAACAAAATAAATAATATTTATTATATTGCAGTTTTTAATTGCCAACTATCAATTAACTAAATGTATTTGGTATTTTGATACTAAATTATTACAACTAACTTTTTCTCACGGTTTTTATTTTATAATCTTTCTATTTTTATGTATGGATTAAAAACAACAAATATGTTTTTAGTTTGAATTTAGTTCAAAAAATGGTAATTATATTGTATATTTGACTTGTAGCATTTTATAGATAGTTTTTGGCATATAAATAAATTATGGATAATTCCGTATTTTAATTATAAACATACAATATTTATTTGATTGTTTCCAAGTACTTTATATGATTATTTCCTGTTATTTTTATGTTTTCTCTAGAGTTTATTTTTCTTGATCATTTGTCAGTTTAAGAGTATATACTATATATTGTATTATCATAATTACTAAAATATATAAATTAAACACTAGATTGACTTTTAAAATTTTTCAATAAAATATAAATAAGTTAATTAATTTTGTTGTAGCCACAATTGTAGTTTCATTATTCTTTAAGTGCTATTGATTAAAAACTTCTATTTTTTTTTTTTTATTTATTTGCTGTTTTAAATTTTCATAATATTTTGACAATGCTTAAAATGAAACAAGCGTGGATTTTATACTAATTACTTATTTATATAACTTAATTTAACCTAATGCAACTTATTTAAAAGTTATTATTTTAATTTTATTTGGTTTAATTTATATTAACATCTATTGTGTTTATAATAATGAATATCAATTTAGAAAGCTAATATACTCGTATATATATATGTATTAATGAATTATTAATGAAACTATTCGATATAATTATAAAATCAATTCGTTAATAGTTAAATACATAAAAAGAGATCCTTCCCTTTGAAATTAAAATGTGTATAGGTTATGAACTATTTTACAAGTTAAAATACTGTACTTCTTATTAATGAAAATAATTAAGATTAATTCAAATTTTATCTAGTGCTGTTTTTTGTTCAAATTCGAGTGGCTGAGAATATAACTAATTTTTAATTGTGTGTTCGATTTTAAATGAAGTGCTTGATTTATATGACATTTATATTTCAAAATAATGATATACATCTTAACTTATTCAGAATGTAAAATAATAATCCTGATAAGAATTTTGAATGACTTAAACTCATATAATTTTATTCTGATATTTTGAACTAGTATAGTATAACATAACTATTTATTTCATGAAATATTTCGGGTCTATGTTAGAGTACATTTAGGATCAATGGTATGTAGATAAATTATGTAACTAGCCTATGTTTGATTATTTTTTTAGCAGCTTTTCAGCGTTTTAAATTATACAAGTTTTAAATAATAATAAGTATTAAAAATTGATCAAAGTAGACAAAAATAAAGTGCTGACAAATTGTTGACCCGTTTGGTGACTATTTTATATTCGTATAAAACTACAATACAAACTAGGTAGTTGGTGTTATAAGCCGTTTCCACATAAAATTTAAAATATTTTTGTAAAAACAAACAAAAGCTGCTTAATATTTTGAAATATAACTTTTCTGCGAAATTGATCAAGAATTTTTTCCAAAAAGTTAAAAATGCATTCAAATACTAATTCATCAATTATTTAAAGGAATATGAGTGAGTTTTAAAGTGTTTTATATCAATATAAATTGATTGAATGATTTAAGCTATCATATTGTTAACTGTGATACTATGTTCGTATTTTCAGTTAAGATGAACATTTTCTATAGACGGTATATTAGTTTCAATTTTATATTCCTATAAGAAATTCTCCTGGGATATTATGGTATGTTTTTTAATGTCGCCACTGGGTTTATTAGTAACTACACCGTCTTAGTCAAGTATTAATAGCACGAACAACTCCTTCGTCCTTTTGCCTTTCCTGGTTGAATGACTATGTCATTATATAACCCAAGCCCTAAATCTGGAACCGTTGCATTATAGATATGACCGAGCGCATGCTGTATACATTGGGCTTCTGATTCCCTAGGGTTGTAAATATTTCATCACTGAGGCCGGCGGCGCGGCGGCTGTATACTTGTGGACTTGTATATGTGTTGTATACTCCATACGTATATTTATATCTACATATATATATATATATATAAATATGTATGTACTGTAAATTTACGTAGTTTATACGCATGTACATACATGTGCATGTTTACTGTACATACACATACACGCACACACACACACACACACACACACACACACACACACACACACACACACACACACACACACACACACACACACACACACACACACACACACACACACATATATATATATATATACTACCCAAAAGCCAAAGGAACTTGTCAGTTATTAAACCCGTGAGGTTGATACTATGATTCCACACCCTTTTCCAGAACTCACGTAGAAATGTTGTTTCCCTTGGGTTGGTAGTATTCATTGTCTGACAAATCTTTTTTTTATTTTACTGTGCAAAACAAAATGGCATAGTGTATTTTTGTCAGTAAGTATAATATAGGCCAATAAACTATAATAAAAAATACAATAATCTAAATTGTAATATTATATAGTTAGGTACTTAACCTAGTAATTGTTATTCACCGGGAATTTTCAATGACATTGTTTAAGTAAACAGAGTATGTACGGGTGCATTATTTTTTAAATTTAATAATTTAAATTATATAATAGTTATACACATTTTTATCATGATTTTTATAAAAATAAATATCCTATTTCATCTTAATTATAAGATGTCTACAATTTATACATATTTGTATATAGGTATATAATAAAAGATATCTGGACTTATTGATGAATAATCAACACGCATCCCAAACTATAATAGTTAGTGACTCGTCATTTTCAGGGTATATTTGTATCATAGTCTAGACGTGCAATAAGAAAGGATTTTTAAAAATGATATTTTTAAGAATAGATGGTCGGACGTATAATTGTTTTCGATAAATGTAATTTTATTTGCATTTATATAATCATATTACTCTCTAATTGAACCCCAGACAACGCCGGGTGATGAAAGTATACATAATAAATCCATTATATTATATATATACATTATACAAATATATTACAAGATGCATTAGGTTTTCAATGTTTTATAATTGATTTATTCAGGCCTAACATATAATTTGCATATAATTATATTTAAATATATACACAGTAAGTCAATAGTCGGTTCCCGCTGTCTTATTATATCTGCCTTTATTTATTCGCAATCGTAAGAATATTATTTTGACAAAAGTATTATTTCTTGACATTGATATAACTTTTTTTGACGGGTGGGAAAAAACAAATCTGGAGCCAAAAAGTAAAAAGCTCTTATGGATTTACTCCACCGGGTGTCGGAAGTGGATGCAGTATTGTCTCTCGAGATCTTCATAACTCACATATTATGACGTCCACATGCTGTATGCGTGTGTTAAAGTTTCGTCGCCTGGATTTTTGCCTTTTGTTTTCGACCCTTTCCTCGGTCTAGCGTCCCTTAGGGAATTTAATATAGCCACTGGCCTATATATATTGTCGAGTGCTGTTGGAATTTAACAGCAAGAGTGTCCCACCGAGACATCCGACTTTCCATCCCTTCTCCCCACTGTTGAAACCGGCCAACATTAATCAAACAATGAAGTGACCCAAAATGGGAATTTCTTTCGGTGTCAATGGTAGAGAGAAAAAACACGTCTTGTAGGTCATTTTCTTTTCGCTTCCAGTCATTGGCAATCATTCGTCGAGGTAGACTTGTGGGAATTATCTGAAAGTTGTCGTGCACCCATGTCCTCTTAAGTTATAAAAAATGGATAGAAGTGAATGGATTTGACAGGGGTAAAGGATATCAATCATGCATATTGAACATTTGGTTTCAAAATATTTATTGCTTGTAGTATATTATCTGTAGACGAATTGTAACTTTTAATGATTTATAAAGAAACGTTTTAAAAATGATTTTACTTTAAACTTTTTTAATTGGCTATAAGTGCATTTATCCAGCAATAATCAAATGATTGTTTAATCTGTAGGTTGGGTACTATATCTGTTTATATGTGTATAATATGGTCTTTACTTCCATATGTGATTGTAATTTTTTGTTCAATTTTCCAACTTTTTTCGGTACATTTTTACATTATGAAATGCGTTATTAAAAATACATCTCCTCTAACCATATGAGTTTATCACTCTTATTCCTTTCTATAAATGCACATAAAAAAAAAATATAATAAACCTTGTAGTATCCACAGATTTGTTTATATTATTATCATGGATTATCCATATCAGCTCTTTGAGTATTTTTGTTTTCGTAGTCGATGTTAATATAATTATATAACTTTAATTAAGAGAAAATAGTATGTAATTCTGTACCAATATATTATTGAATTAATTTTTATATGTTCTAATAACGAGATTAAATAACTATAAAGTAAACTATTATATAATGACATCCGCAACAAAAATTAATTATACTTTAATAAAACATAAAATAATAATTCTTATATATGCAATAATTGTTTGTGTGATAATATAGGTACTATATAAGTACCAATGTTATTAAGTTTTTATATTACAATATAAAAATATATCATATATTATATATATATATATATATAACTATTTGAATTTTATTTTTGTTCGTCCCGAAATGCTGAAAAATTAAAATAGTGAGGTGCACCCTACTTAGATACGATTGTCAGTTATAGATCTGTTTATCTATAATCTAATTAGTTAACTATTAAGATAATAGAAGGGTAAATTTATACTTTTTTTTTATTTAAATAAAATGATTATAAGGTATTAACCTAAATTTAATCGATTATCTATTAGTTTATTAACGTTTTGAGTAACAATTGCCAGCCATACCAATAATATTACTTATTATATTATTACTATATTCTAGTACCTAATTATTTTGGTAAATATATATAATTATACGTAATGAATGTAAAATATTATTATATGTTATTATATTTAAAATACTAGTCTTGTATTCTATTCTATTTCGTATGGTCTATTTTAATTGTTATTACATTAAATAAAAATGTTCACTTCATTGTTAAAAACAACAGCAGAAGACTAATTTCATAGATGCAATAATAATTAATGTTTATGGGATTATCTAAATATTTGACTGTTCCAAAAAATACTGGGATATATTTAGTAAAGTATTTGGCTCCGTTGTTGGTTTTATATTGTGAAATGTCAGTTTTTATTATGATAATGATCGTTGTATATCGAAATACCTTTATTTAATCGTATAATATTGCACGGAAAATACGTGAAAGTCTTGTCCTTTTTTCTCTTGTGCATCTGGTCCCATTTTTTTTCCATTACTATTCTTCTGCTTTTCAATAAGCCAATTTGAACTTCGATATTTACAACAGCAGGATTGTGTTTTCACACAATGTGCTTGAATGAACTTAAAATTTAAATCGTTTTACCATCTATTTATTATTTATTTATTGAATGCCATAAAAATCAACTACTTACTGGTATTTGCTTTTCATGTGATGGAAGACAAGTATTTTAATAATGCTTGTCGTTATAGGGTCAATTACGATTGTATTGTCATAAATGTAGTTGATTTCTTTGGAAAAGATCGATTTTATATGAATTTATATGTTTTAAATTAAAATTGTTGTTAATTATTAGTAAATATAACTTCTTCTTTCTTTACTATGGTAAAAAAATTTTTTTCAAAAAAGAAAAAAGAAAAAAAGATTAGAATTTAAACCAAGTTTAGTTTACAGATTATACATATATATATATATACATATTTAATTAGGGTTCTTATTAAATGATATATTGAGTTCTGTAGTTGTATGATTTCTGAGTATTTTTTTAAAATTAATAACTTTACCGTTGTATAATTTATTTTTGATCTGTAACACGTTGACTAATATATATTATATTATTTTATCTAAATTGTATTTACAACATGCATATTCTATTTTATTCTAATATTCATATAAGAATGTTTATGAAGTACTTATGTAATTATAATAATTATGTAATAATAAAAAAAAAAAAAAATCCTTATTAAAGTACAGATTCTTTTTCACTTTGTATTTTTTAATTTTATAAAACACGTTACAAGCCTTAGAATAAGTAAAGACTTCATCGGGAGATTTAAGAAATGGTATCGTTTTTACTATGCTAAATCAATAACCCAACAGATTCCTCGCTCTTGTATGTACTCTACCCACCCCTCCAACCCTTTTTAAAAACTTTTACAATATTAATTTCTACGCACGTTTAAAATTGTATAGGTACGCATATATATTATATACACACACACGCTGGGGATGTAGTATAAATAATGTAAGGATACTACGCGTTTCGCTTCTTTGCCAATGTAATTCTTATTCGTTTTTGTTTGCCCCTTTTTCTTGTGTGTTTTGAAAAGTGAATTTAATACCCAGAGGCCTATAATACGTAACCTGGCTACGCATAAACGTATATTCGACAAAGGCGGGTTGGTTGAGTAAGTGGGTGTTTGAAGCTTGGTATTTTCGGTTAGTAGTTTATGGCTGTTTTTTTCGATTTCCGGTGGGAAACACTAGTCGTTCAAACAGCCGTTACATACGTGCATGTAGATAAACTAATGACATTGTGCTAGATATCCTATAATATAGTCCTTACGTAGGGTAAGCATATTACTGAACATAATTTTAAGTAAAATATTATGAGTTGTTCATTATTTAGACTGAATTTAGTACTTAAATATATATGGAATCTATTGTCAGAGAAGTGTATAATATACACTGCTATATACACTGTATATATATTATTTATTATTCTAATTGGCATGATTGATATAGGTATCATTTTTATTTTGATAAATCAACAGTGTTACATATAGTTAAAATATGAAGATGGGTAGGGTGTACATATAATAGGTGATGATGGGCGTGAGTTGAAGACGTTACATTGATAGCACTTCGACGAAGTTATACTAACTTTAAAATTTCAGTAAGGTTGAATGTATTCATTTTTATTATTCGTTGGGAACTGTGGTAGCCGAATTTTGGATACTATCCAAAAGCGTTACATGTGTTTCAGGCGTCGCAGCAGGCTATGCGGGTTCTTAATTATTTCGAATTTGGCTCGTCTGCATACGAATGAGAAATTATCCTTTTGTACGCATTTTCTTTTTGTAATTTTCACCTCTCGGAAATCTTTCATGTAATACAAAAACACGATTAAGTCGAGTGAAAAGTTGTTTTGTGTGTGCAAAAGCAACAAATCGTAGAAATACTAAAAATTCGGAAACAACGGAGAGAAAAAGTACAATATCGAAAGTGTTATTAATTATAAAAGTATATTTCTTTTTAGTTTTCGGTTGTTAGGAAGGGATTGGATAGAGAGAAAGTAGAAAATGAAGCAGTTTGGTAGAATTCATTAATCATACTCGTGGTGTTAGGCTGGATTACCGGTTCAAAAGACGAAGGAAACAAAGCATTCCTCATTGTGTTTTTTCTTTTCATATAGTTTCATTTACAATTTCGTTATATTTAGTTAAATTATAGAAAAAAACTTTTAAGTTTATACAATAATGATGTTTTTTTCACCAAATATTGGCTGGGTAAATTAAATTAAGATTTTTCTACTAAGAAAATCAAAAGATAATCTTGACATCTAGTACGTGTCTAAAATCATAGTTCAACCTCAAAAAAAAAAAAAAGAAAAGAACCGGATAGGCCTCGCTCTGCTGTACAGTTGGGGGTGGAGTGCACCTCTTTTATAGGATAGGTCATTATTACAATGGATTTGTTAAATTTGAATGCAATGATAGGTATCATTGTATACGAATAACGATTCTGAACGGAGTTAATATGTTAGTCTAAAATGGGTTAAAATCTATATAATAATGTAGTATTTTATATTTAAATTGAAATATAATGCTATAGTATGCAATTTTGCAAAAATTTAAATTTCAAACAGTCATAAAATTTTTTTCTTTAAGTCTGGTAGAAATTTTTTATATATTTTTGAAGATTAGCTTAAGGATAACCTAGTGTTAAAATTTTGAACCTTAAGTATAAACAGAAACAATTTATGAATTTTCAACTACAAAATAACTTACAAATCATCGCGATTTTAACATATTTTATACAAATTTGAAATTTATGGGCTTGTAAAAAAAATTTGAGTAAAACGATCTCCAATATTTTCTAGTTATGACAAGTATATCTTATTGTAAACATTGTTTTTCATTTTCAAGAGTTTTCGATCAGCCATATAAATTTTATAGATACTTAAAAAAAAAAAAAAACTTACAAAATTCGAAAATTTAAATTGTCTATAAATAAGTTAAAAGAGATAACATCAATATAAACATTTGGTAAAAATTTCAAGTGTTTGTTTTATTTGGTTTTTGAGTTAGAGCAAATTTCAAAAACCGATATCATTTGTCAGTATATAGAATATTATACATTATATTATATTTTACATGTAATTTTATGCCAATATTCGCTGTTCAAACGCATATTAAAAAAAATTGTGCCTATGCATTTTAATAATTTTTGAATGATAATACTAACTACTTTTGTGGAATCTTTTATTAAATTTTCAAGTATTTTGTATTAGTCAAATTTTTTTATCAACGATTATAAAAAAAAAAAAAATTAAAAAAATCGAATATTTTAAATACCTATAAGTGGCTTAAAAATCAATATAATATTTTGAAAACAATATAACATAAAGGAAATTCCAATCTTAACAGTTGGTAAAAATTTTAAGTTTCTGCGACTTATTTTTTTTGAATTGTAACAAATATTCAAAATCGTTTGAGGATAAATCACTATTTTATGCAATTTCGTAAAAGTTTAAATTTCAAATTGTCATAAAATTTTTTCTTTTAAGTCCGGTAGAAATTGTTTTGAAGATTTTTGAAGAGTAGCTTATGGATAACCTAGTGTTAAAATTTTGAACCTTAAGTACAAACAGAAAACATTTAATGAATTTTTATCTACACAATAACTTGTTGCAAATTAGCATGATTTTGACTTATTCTATACAATTTTGAACTTTATGGGCGTATAAAAAAAACGATCTCCGATATTTTTTAGTTACGATATGTTAAACTTATTATAAATCTTGTTTTAAATTTTCAAGAGTTTTCGGTCAGCCAATACAATTTTATAGATGTTTAAAAAAAAAAAATTACAAAAATCGAAAATTTAAATTGTCCATAAATAAGTCAAAATATGTCAAAATACTTTGAAAACTTATCCATGTATAGAGAACGCCAATATAAAAATTTGGTGAAAATTTCAAGTTGTTGCAGTTTTTCGTTTTTGAGTTAGAGCATTTTGAAAAAATGTATTTCGTCAAAACGTGGTTTTGCGTAAAATGTCTTGTTTTTTCGTAATTTTTTTATCGTTTTTTTCGACTCTTATAAAAATTATTGAGAAAGTTGCATTTTTGACTTGCCCAATTACCATCTTCATTCACTTTTCTTTCAGAAAAGTTGCTGTTTAAGCAAATCGAAGCATTTTTAATGCATAAAAGGTGTCGTCAGACACAAAAAAAAAAAAAAAAACACACATCATTGTAAAACCAATAGATTAAATTACTCCGTTCAGAATCTAAAATACTGGACTAAACTTTTGGTGTCATCTACTCGAATGTTCTGATATAGGAATATATTAAATATTAAATAAAAAATATATTTGGGGCTTGGTATCGCGCAGCTAGTGGTTAGCTGCAGTCGCTGATCAGTGCTGAAGTTAAGGTTAAGCATCATCTGGCATCGATAGTTCCCGAATGGGTGACCATCCTGGTTTTTAACGACGTATATGTACATGTATACACACGCATGTTCCAAAACCTACCGTTCACAAATCAAACGTTACTATCTTACAGCTAATTTTACCATAGTTGCCAAAGCTTAAAATAAATAAAAAATAAATATATTTCTCACTTAATTTAAACCATCTAAAATGATTACTTTAAAATTATTATACTTAGTGCAGATTATCATAATATATTATGATTTGTTATAAATTATAAATAAGTTTACAAACGTATATGGCTATAACTCTACATGTTATTTATGTTATATATGTCAGAAGGGAAGTCACTCGTGTTATGTGTTAATTCATCTACTTATTTTTGAAAACAGTATGTACTTTTTTAGTGTTCCTTTTCATCGACATAAAGGAATATTGTAGCCTGGGAAGTATAAATCATGGGTCCAAACAATGGTTCGATGTTGAGAAAATGAAAAGAAATTCATTAAATGACCACATGAGTAGTCATAAATAATTTGAAAAGCCTTTTAGGGGAAGTAGGGTTATTATGTGTACTGATAAATACGATATATATCTTTGCCAAAATCGTTTCCTCCTCTTTTTCTTTAACCACATTTTATTTTGACAACATACCCAGTTTGTTATAAGTAACATTTTTCGTACACATATAAAAACTTTTGGTTTAGATATAATTTATTAGTGAAGGGTAGGAGTACAACAATAAGGATACGACATCTCATTCCCTCCATTTAGGTCTTGATTGAATTTTTTCGTCATATATTACATATATTATTATTATTATTATTATATGATATTATGTTGTATTATATTTTTATATTAAAAACTTAAAGGTTTTCAACTATTATGTTTATGTAGTGGGAATTTCTCTGTAAATTGTATTTCACTTGATAGGCTTTGCAATATAATACTGAAAGCCAAAATAAAATGATGCTATATAATAGTAAAAGTTATGTTGTGGTTAAATTTATTTAGTTTATAACATTTTCTATCTTTGAAATTTTATGTGTGATTAATAAACATACTTTGGTTGCTTTTGATTCATAACGATTATTGTTATTTTAATCACTATTTATCTAACGGCCTTAGGATTTTTCTTATGTATTTATTTTTACCTGGTTGAAATTAACTGCTTATAATAGAGTAATAATAATAATAATTTCAATTGATAGATTATTTTTGATTTTTCTCTTAGTTCATTTGTTTAATTTTTACAATTCCCCATATTTTTGTTGTTATACAGTTGTTTGTCATAATTGTTTCTAAAATGTTTTTCTTTATTTCTCTGATGTATTAGTTATTACCGTCTATGAATACTATCTGTCACACTCTTGTTGTTACTGAATTAGCATGGAATAAATGAATAAATAAATAACTAATGGTTTTGTTTTTTATTTAATATGATAACGAGTGTAGTATAATATTTGTATAAAATCTGAATTATTATATGTATTACATTTTAGTTTATTCCACTATAGACACTATAATTCAATATCTTATCAACGTTATTTATCAGTCTTGAGAATAAACAAAGTTCAACTGTTGTTTTTTTAAACGAACTTTCGGTTTCAAATATTTGTAATTTATATCCAATATTGTTGTTTTTCGTGACGTTATAATAATCGTTATTATTTTCCTATGTATACAAAGTATTTTTATTTTACATCTTATCGCGTGGTAAAGTCTTCATGGGACCTCGGGAATATGTTTACAAATCTACAACCTACACAGTTTGCACGCAAACCTTCCATCACGAACGTATTTTAAATAATATATATTATATTTATCAAGTTTCCTCTAATTTTACTCGTGTCGTGAATAGTGAAGTTTTATCTTACTACGTATGATTCAATTGACCTAATTTATTGTATATGTATTTCCTTCTATCACTTTTGTTGTCCTATTAATTCTCTTTTATAATTTGAATAAAACTCATTCTGATATTTATATTTTATACTGGTAAATATTACTTTGTGCATTCAGACTTGACTTGTCTTTTGCACTTGTAGAATTATTATTCAAAATAGTATCTACAACTTTGGATTTTCATTGTGTAATACCGTAATGGTAATTTAAATCAAATACTATATTTTTTTTAAAAAATTGTATATATCTCTAAATTAAATAAGAATGAAAAATGAAAAATCACTATAGCATTAACAAAGTATATTAAGTTATAAGTTATATATTAAAATATAAATAAGAAATAAAAGTTTTTTCGATTTTGTAACTGTGTTTTTAATCGTTCTTTTTTATAAATTTCGTATATTCATTTCTCAAGAATAATAATCATGTATAATATACGTTAGTACCTACTTGGGTTTGTGTTGAAATATTTTTGTGGTTTTTACCTTGTATATAGTAGTTTGGAACTATTATTTCTTGAATATGGGATTTATATACAGCAGAAACATAAGAAACTCGTCGTTTTAGTGGTTTGAAATTTAGGCTCCGAAAATATTTTATTATCAGTTGTACTATAGCCTATAGGTACAGTTCCCATCATTTTTAGTAAAAACTGACTTGGGTTGTTATAATATGTATGTATAGGTGAAATGTTTTGTTTTTATTAATGTTAATACCAGTTTGAAATAATTACAACTTGAATCATATACATATATATAATTTTTATAATATAATATTTCCATGCATTAATGGACAATAACACCACTGTATGCTTTTTAACTTGTGGTATTCATAAATAGTATTTTTTAAATGTTTATTTTGAATATTCTGACCGCGTTTGGATATTAAACTATTCAACACATGTGTGCAGCTGTAAAAGGATTTGAATAACATCAACATATGAGTGGGGGATGGGAAATCTGGTATCATCCGGTTCTAGTACTTGCATTATAATTTATTTTATCCTAATATGTAAACGCTTAATCTCTTTTGTCAAACTACACCCACGTTCAAATTGTCACAAAAGGTCCATACTTTCTATTTCAGCAAATACAGACTCACTAGGTACGTGAGTATCATTTGTATTAGTAAATCTGATGAAAACAGTTAAGAAAAACTTTTTAAAAATTACTTGGAGGTTATAAAGTTCAAAATTTTGAATATCATAATAACGTATTATTAATCTTAAAATGAAGCATATGAAATATTAAATAAGAATAAACTTTTTTAAACCAGTTAGCAATAAAAAATGTATTAAGTTATACACAAAAATATAAATAAGAAATACATTTTTTTTCGATTGTGTAATCATGTTTTTAATGATTACTTTTCAATTCAAATATACTTAAATATGTTATACTTTACTAAATAGTTATATTTTTGCAAAATAAAAAAATATTATAAACGTTATTCTGTCGAATATGTTTTAAAATTTGTCACATGCAAAGGTTCATAGAAATAACGGTGTAGTTTTAGTTAGTTTGTAAAATATGAATACTATCAATATTTTTTCATTATTTAAATGTTATAATAACTTCTGGTAGACAAAAAATGTATACATAATTGATATAATTATTTATAATTGGGTAACTTACGATAATAAATATTGTATGCATTGCAATTTATTACAAAAGAAAAAAAACACTGTATAATTCTAAAACACTAAAACGTTTCTTTTGTTATAAATTATTAAATACCTATGTATAATCAACTAATATTTTGTTAATATTATTTTATTTTTTATTGAATAACACCTTTGTTTTAAATATTAAATGGTACAAAGTTGAATTATAGGTAATAGTTATTTAATATTTATCCATTCTATCTCGTTCTCATAGTTAGGTATTCAGTTTCTTATAAAAGTCTTTAATTTACTTATAATAGTGATTTCAATGGAATTTGTTTTGAAATAGCACCTGTACATTTTCTAAACTTAAGGTTAGTTCTGGGGTAATTAAAAATGATATAGAAATACTAAATTAGAGTCTATACAATAAAAAGCTTATACATGGTATTTTTTTAAATTAATGTTAATAACCAGTATGTAAGGATTTAGGAACGAAATATAAGTTAATATGTAATTGCTGATTTATTCATCTTGATTACTTCAATTTGTACTTATTGATTAGTATAAAATAGAATTTTTTACTGCTTTATACTTGTGGTTTCTAAGTTTTATCATCATTTAAAAATAATACTTTCTAACTTTCATTGTATTGCTATGATTTTACGCATATTCCAATAAATTTCAATGATAATAACTAGGGCACGGATGTTGTTGCATTAATTGCAACTTTTTTCTACTACTCCAATTTATTATTGTTAAGAAAGTCTTAAATCGTAGGGTGTAAGTACGAATTAAAATCAAAAATTTTTAAGTGCAATTTTTAGAGTTTTGTCAACTTTATTGCAATTTTGTTGATTTTACTCGTTTATAAAACCATTTAAAGTATTTTTAATTTTTTCACGTAATTTCACTTTTCTAAATACTTTTAAAATGGTTAAGAAAAATTCTATGAAGTACAATATACAATATTGTTCAAATGATGTTATTAATTTTGTTTACATTTTCGAAAAACTGTTGAAACGATCGATCGATATGGATCCGTATTTTGTATCCTGATGGTCATCCGTTAATTATAATGCATATAGATAAGAGATTATACATATAAATAATTAAAGACAAAAATAAGTGTCATTTTTATAAATTGTAACAAAATTATGTTTGAACACAATTTTAAATTTTTCAAGCTCAGTGTTTGGTATTTTTGAGTACAATACTGCAATCAATTTGACTACTTTTTTACGACTACAACATCCGTGCCCTAATAATAACTTTTTTATTTCCTGAGTAAAATATAGTCTTCAAAGCTTACTTATGATTAGATGACTATTGTTAGATGTTTTAACAACTACTATCATATTAATATTATAAATGTATTCTTTCGAGATTCTGATTGAATAAATAAGTATTATGATTCAATTGTAAGTATTTAGCTTACATACCTATTTTATGCAATTATAAATTCTAATATTTTGTTTTATTTTTTTTTGTTTTAGGTAAGTTATATAACGAGTGAAACAAGATGGTGTATGATGACGACTTGTTTTGATTTCAATTATTAGGTACTTTATTGAAAAACAGGGAAGTATTATTGGTACTTATAGTTATAATAACTCCAAGTTAATTGGATTTTTTTTTTTACATTCTACGATGAAAAACGAGTCATGTTTACATTTTTTTTTTTTGCACAGTTTACCTACTATCAGCATTATATTAACTATGAGTATTTTCATGTGTTTAAATAAACTGAAATTATTGGGAATTATATTTAAATAGATACCTTTTTGTAATTAACTGTCGAAAAATCGTTTGAAAATTGTTTATTTTCCATCACTTCTTATCAAAAATATAAAACAACGGTTTTTGTACTTCATTTTGTACTTCATTTTGTATTTAATGATATTCATATTTATAAATAAGGGGTGTTTATTCAATTTAATTTCAGTGTTAGCCCTTGTCTTGCTTAATAGTACTACTTACTGCTTAATAGTATTAACGAGATAAGTAGTTCCAAATCTCAATATATTGAGTTATGATGAACTTATTTTCGCTGTGAATCTTTTTTAATATTTTAATATTTTTAATATTTAAATATATAAATATTTAAAAATAATATGCATAATAGTATTTTCAAATTTATTTATTTTTTTCGGTTTTAAATTACTTTATATAGGGGGTTTCTATGTATTAAATACTTTTACTACAAACTCGCTTTCGGGTTTTTTTTATTTTAATTTGCAACTGAATGAATTTTAAATTCAAGACAATATATTGCCATAAAATGTTGACGGTACCTTATCAATCAAGCAAAAGTCTTTATTTAAGAATATTAATTGTCTTAATATATGAAATATAATGACAATACTATTTGTTACTCTGTTTGTCATTATCAAAAACCATTGAAGTTGAAGACTGGAATAATTTTAGTCTTAAAATGAATAGGCTAGGCAACTTAACTCACAATTTCCGGATTTGATGGGGTTGGTTACCTGTTTAACACATTAAATTTACATGTGTCTAACATACGAGACCTGTTTAATGCAACCCAAACCGTGTATTTAAATTTAGAAGAACAATAAAGACAAGGACAGGAAACAAGTTATAAATATACAATGAACGGAAGTGGAAAGAGTCTATTTGACTAAATTCGATATTTACGTTTGTTAATTCGGGGGAGGGTCTTTTGGTCGATTCGGTCTGTTGCAATGATCAACAGGGTTAATACAGATTTACAGGGTACATACTTAATTCGTAATAATCAGGGTATACTTACAGACTAACATAAAAATTACTGCATGTTACACGATCACAACCACAAGGTCACAATTGTTTTCGGACATTTTACTCGAGCATCTTTTGATACTTGACTCAGCCGCATAGGTGGAAATCGTGGGAGGGGGCTTAGCCCCCTTAGTATTTTAATAACCCCCAAGATCGAAACTTTATTTGAAATGTAATCGTTGTTTTTATAATTATCATTTTACATTGGATTATTGTAGTCTCCCTAAATATTCAATCAAATGTCCGCCTATGCTCAGCCGCAGTAGTGAACAATTCGACATGGTACGCAATCTATAGTGTAATAAGAACTTAATTTTAGTAGGGGTTATGGATTTGAAATTTTCTTAACAATTCGATTTCTAATAATTTTTTTCCATTATTAACATATTACAATGATGACAGTATATTGACGAAGTATTAAATTAACGTTTCCAATTCATTAAATTATAAAAAAAATTCCAATATACTTATATATTATTTACTTGACCTATTTGTTTATAAATTGTAAAATCCATATTTTATATGGAATTATGGAATTTAAAAATATATGAGATGTCGTAGGTGCTAAACCACAACACGCTGATCAGCAACTGCGGCTAACCATTCTGCCACACCATGCCACTATATTCGATGTTTTCAACTTTTTTTTTATATAATAAGATAAATATTATTTACTATTAATTATTATTGATGAAGGATATCGACTGTTGAATATATTTTCATCTATTATCCTTCACTGATATAATTTACACTGGTTATATGTATTTTATTGACATAAATATTGTTTATTTTGGAATAATTGGATTTCATTCGTTTGTTGGTTTTATTATATTTTCACCATGGCATGTATATTAGAAAAAATCAATCGTTTTTCTTTTACCTAAGTTTTTGTACTACTCATAGAAGTCTGAAGTCTGATCACGTACTTGGTGCAGAGCACGCCCTTTAGCCTTTTACTGTTTCCAACCAATAAAAGGTTTCTTCCATACAGCTTGAAAACCACTAGTTTTACCGACATTAGATGAAAAAAAAATTGCATTCTTTCAAGACTTCTTTTTATGTATGATTATACCGAGGTTAGATAAAAATTATGTTTTACTTTAGTTTCCATAGTAATAAATAATATATTTTTTAGTGCACTTATAATCAATGCATAGTGTTTCTGTGGAATTAATTACCTATGTAAAATAGATAACATCATAAAAATGGAAATTTAGTATGATGTAACCTGATGATATTAAATTAATTTAGGATCAATTGTTAAGTATATTTTCTAGTTACACGTCGTATATATATAAAGTTAAGTTAAGTGAGTTATGTATAGATTTGTGTAAAGAACCATTGTTTTAACAGTAATTTTTCCTTAATTTGTGATAAAAACTTAAAAATGTACTCAACTGTTTTTTATAAAATTTTTATTTAACTTTTTCACCTATTATTTTTTCTTAAGTTATAATAACATTAAAAAACTCTTTATTTTAAATTATTTTGACTATTGATTGCAGCTTTTCAACTCATTGTTTTTTACGATTTATTTGTCATGAGAAGTATAATATTTTTTCTTTTTTTTGTCGTTATATTATTTTCAGTCTTTTCCCTCTTTCAACGGAAATACATTTTTATTTGCAGAATCTAAAGCAGAATATTTTTTAATAAGATAAGATATTTGATTATTTTATTGCACATTAAATGTAAAAAAAAATAATAAATAATTTACTACTAGTTTGACATTATATTCACGAATCAAAATGTTAAAAAAAGTATCATACCATTTGAAATTAAAAAAAATCGATTATTTAAAAAAAAAATGTTAAAGGCAATTATATCAAAAGATCAATATTATCCTACGGTAATGTGTAAAAATTAATTTAATAATATAAATCAAACTAGAAATTATGTGTGTCTTTTAAATTAATTTTTCTAAAACTTATTTTATTTTTATGTTTTCAATTTACGGAGTCAATGACTTCGACAAAGTATGGAATATAATTTTTTTTTAAAAATCATTAAGTTAAAAGTATTTATTTGTTTAAAATATTTACACATACATTTCGATAAAATTGTTTAAAGTTGTCTTAGGAAAGTAGAATATTTACTCTAGTGTATGATTGATCGATTTTGAGCATCAGTAACTGCCTTCAAATATATAAATTACCAATTTATCTATTATATCGCATGAAGGATAATACAATTTTTATGTAAAGATCAAACTTTTTTTTTGTTTCAATAAATCGATTATTAATAAACTAGTATGACTAAAACTCGTAAAAAAAAAATTGCTTAATGCTAAATCGTTTTATTTTATTTTTATTGCTTTAGACCACATCTAGTTCAGTTAGTAGAGAATTCTGTCTTAGAATTTATGTTTATAAATTTAACTGTGATTAACGGTTAACGCAAGTAAAGAATAATAATGATCTTTAAGTTTTTTACAAAACATTCATAATTTTCGTTTCACGAATGTTGACGAATCTCTGAATTGGCGGCAGAAAACAATTTCACCGTATGGAAATGAATGATCATTATTCCTTGTTGAACTACTAGTGTTCTAATAGGTGTACAGAACTATGCTCGTTTATGTATATTCTATTTGGTTTTGTCCCATACACCCATACACGTACGTGGTACCAAATAAAACTTTAATAATACCGTCCGCGAAAACTTTTGGTAGAAATCACCGTATTGCACTGAACCATCTCTTCTTCCCGCAATTATTTGTCGGGGAGGCTGTAATAATAATATGGGCTAGAAAGGGGGAGCGCTCATGTTCATCCACGTATAGAGAACAAATTTGACTTTTAAATGAGAATGAAAACACAACGAGATACTTTTATGTTTTCCTTTTGGTTTTTCCTATTACATTTTTATTTTCCCTCTTAACGTTGACTGGAAGTGTTACTCTGTCGGAAACGATTGCTTATTTTAACCATACATAAGTACGATGGTCATCAATTGTATATCTAAGAAAGGAATTTAATTGAAATCGTTGATATAATATACCTTGTCACACCCTTATATTAGTTGGCATAGCTGTTGACATCAATTTATCTTTATTATTTTAATAGTTTTAATTCAAACATGAATGTACACGAGTTTAATATCACTCATGTCAGTAGATATCCTTTGACAATGTAGCACCTCGTTTATATAATAATCTGGATTTAGGATTATCCTATTGGTTTATTCGAATAAGTTTTTGGAGTCTGGGATGAGCGAAAAGCGGTTATCGACGTGGTTATCGGCTGATGTCTTCGACGTTCGATTCTCGTCACTTTCTCATTTTTCTACCATGCCGTCCGTATATTCACTCATGCATTCGTCATTTGTCCGTTGTTAAAATAATTTTCTAACAAATAAGTTATACGTATAACTATTATAATTAATAGAAATAATAATAGTAATAGTTTATAGTTATAAAAAACAATGACTAAATGAAAAATCCATCTTAATTATATGAATACGCTTCAGAAATTAATAGTTTAATTATTTCTTTTTTTTTTTTTTTATGAAAATTGTGTTTAAAAATTGGCTTGTGCAAAATCATTGTGGTCATTTAAAAATTCAAAAATATTTTATTTGAAAAAAATGTCTCATTTAGGTAGTAAAAATGTTATCGATAAACTTAAAATATATAGTCCTTCGGGAACGTAAAAATCAGCTTTCAAAAATAATATTGGCGGAAGAGTCATTGGCTGGGCTAGTAGGGGCAAACGCAGCGTGGTGTCTTTGATATTAAATTTGTTTTTTTAAATTTTTTCTTTTTATTTTATCATCCAACAAAAATGATGTCATTGTGTGCACTTGAAAACGTACGCCCCACTACAGTTGTTCTTTTTCGGAAATAAACGAGTGACTCACGCTGTGTATCTGTTCTATTGTGTAATGACCGCCCGCCCGTCATCCATGCTTCACTGATGTGATAGTTTATTATTATATCTACCTCAACGTATTGTTCTAAGATAATAATAAATTGATTTTGTTTTTACTATTATTTGAACTAAATCTTGAACTGGGTGGTACGCTGTTCGATAAAGTGGTTCAGTGGTTCAGTAAGAGTGATAGCGTAAATAAGCACCGTACATCTTAATTGTTGATAGTAACAACTATTCCATGAACGTACTTATCGCTATTGTACATACTTTTAAAGCAAATTTGAAAATGATTATAAAAAACTTTTCCCTCTTTTCCTTTTATTTTATTTCTGTATTTGTTCTATAAACAAATATCGTACAAGACTGTTACTTTTATTGCTCTTAAGTCAAGTGTAACACTTTTTGAAAAGTTTTAAAAATAAAAATAGATATGTTGTCGGTATCAATATAAATATTGCTAATATAATTGATATTGAGGTACAAAAATAATTTATGATTGTAATATTAAAAAGGATGAGACTCCTAGGTTGTAGGAGACTCCACAGTCGAGATACTGGAGGAGTTTTATGAATTTCTGTATTGGTCTTTTAAACTTGAAACCAATGTACCAGTTTCTATTGCTTTCGCAAAAAAAAAAAAAAAAACAATTTTGAGTGAAATAGATCGGGAGGATATGTTTATATATTTTATAAAGATGAATATAGTACAGTGGTAGAGACAAATATTTTAAAAAGGGAAATTTAACTTTTGATTGGAAATTATAAGCCTACAAACGAACAATTTCATTAAAATATTTCGAAAATTATGAAAGTTCTAAAAAATATATACTACTTATTACTTACCGAGTAAAAATTTTGAATCACTACGACGTAAAATCAAAATAACAGTCAAACAACTAATATCGTGATAAAATACTAGGCAATGCCAATTTTTTGTTGCTTTTTTACAAGTGGTACTACTGTATACTTCATCTTTATGAATATAATTAACTGATCTATCAGACCTTTTTTACTCATAATCATTTTTTCGAGGGAAATTAACATTGGTACATTGGTTTCAAGTTTATACAGCAATATTATTATTATTATGCTAACATAAATTCGAAAAAATGAACAGCAACTAGTTACGCTTAAAAATTACTGATAATAATGATAACATTTACTGAAAAAGAAATTCGTCATTTCAAAATAGTGATATTGAATTTTTTGAAAGTTATTTTTAAATCTGGACATATGTTTATGAACTCCTTTAGCTGTATCAATATATTCTATTTTTACATTTATCCCTTCGATTTGTGAACATTTTGTTTACGAATCGTCTAGTTACTCGTTTTGTTTATTTCCATGTACCTACATGTATATAATACGCGTATTAATATATTATACACAACATAAATATTATATCTAATACACTTGTTTAATCTACATGTATTTTATTTAACGGCACTTTTTTCAGAAATAAGGATGACAATGGAATTTATGGTTTTCATCAGTGTATGTAAACTTTTGAGCATTGTCGCATATCCGAAATAGGTTTCTCTTTTTTGGTTTTTGATGGGCAGGAAGAACATAAATAAATATATATATATATATATATATATATTTATACTATCAGTCGGGCACAATTTATCTTTCTAACCACTAAAAACCTTTAGCTCCCGCAACGGTTGTACCATCATCAATCACTTTATCCGTTGGTAAAGTTTTCCATATGTTTGAGCCTTATAAGTACATTGCGCTTATCTGGAATCCAAATGTCATGACAACCGCAAGGACAGTATTTTTATACGTGTACTATTTTTGTTTGCTGTTAAACTTGTTGGAACCCTTTTCCATATTTTAACCGTTTTAGTGATCTTTTTAGTTGTTATCAATGAACTTTTTTCGACTATGTGTTTTTTTTTATTACACTCTTTATTTTTTTTTTAAAAAATCCATTTGTTTTTAATTGCCGTTTCAAGTACCTATGTGATTGAAATCTTCATGATTGTTTCTTTGTAAATAAATACCGACTAAATGTGTTATTTTTGTGAATGTATCTATTTATTTTTTTTTTTTATAAAAAGTTTGAAAAATCTTCTAGTGACTAAAAATCTTTTTTTTATAACTTTCTACGATCGTTAGCAAGTCAGATAGAGGAATGATACTCACTTCAAAAGTGTTATGCACTTTTGTACTATGCCGGTATATTTTTTTGAAAATATATTCAATAATGGAGTTGATTTTCTAAATTTATTATATTGATGTTTTGATTTATAATTTATAAAATAGCTAAAAAAAAATGTAGAAATTATATTTACCGTTGACATTTATTTGATTTATATTTATATGTATACGAAATTGAATATATGGGTATATTTCATATAATATGTTAAATAGAGCTCATAAATTAATTATTATTTTGTTTGCAAAAATAACACACATACCTCATACATTTATTGTAAATATTTAATTGTAAAATGTTTTTGTATACGGCTCATGATGATTGTTTATTATTTATTTACTGCAACATTTTTTTTTCATAGACATTATTTGTGTTGTCATTATATCATTATATATATATATATATATATACAGCTTTTAAAGTACATAAAACTTTTTGGATGCTTATTCTTAATCTATCAGAGAATCTATACTGCTCTTGGATAAGAATTAAATATTAGTTTTAATCCAAGGGCAAATACCTTATGAATTATTCAATCCTTACTATGTCCGGTTACAATATCCGTTCCTTATTTTGGGATGTATGCCAAAATGTCTTACTTGAGTTTTTTTTTTTTTTTTTTTTTGTTAAAGGATTTTGAATTGTACTCAATGATGTTTATTTTCTCCAATACAATAAATAATAAAACAGACCTATTAAACTAGTTGTAGTTGTTAATTTAACAATAGTATCCATAGTTAGCTAATTTATTTTTATATATTTTGTTGTAGGATAAATCAAATTAAATTTTTGTTATATTTAAGTATTACAATTTCTCACTATTTTGGAAATTTAGAACAAAAATAATTTTTGTCATCTATGTTTTGTTTTTGGTTGATATGGTTTTGTGGTCTCTAAGTACTAAAAATACATTTTTTTCTCGTTACAACAGTTTTTTAAGTTTTGTATCAGTGATGACCAACTACTAATATTATTTTTAGTTTAATAAGACTTTTTTAAATTTAATGAGCCTTTGCCCCGATATAGCATTATATTCAACAATTATATACATTTATCTAATAAACCTAGTTTACATATAATAATTATAATGTTTTGTAGTTAATACTATAATAGAGTATTGATAATAAAAATGATTGAATATATAAAAGGAATTAATTAATGATTTAATGAAAAGTTTATTATAAATTTGAATATCTCTGTTTTTAGTATAGAATCAATAAAATAAAACCGTATTTTATCATTTATTTAATGTAAATTACCTATGTATATTTTTTACATACACTCAGAGTCGCAGTAAAATTATTTGTGTATGATCAGTTGAATTAAATGTCGGGAATTTATTTTAATAAAAAAATTTTTCTGTTAGATGAAATGGTTGATGATGTCAGTTTGCATTCAATTATGAAGCCACGAATTTCAAAATGATCATTGTTTCTATTTAAAAATATTCATTGGAATAGTTATTAGTTATTACTAATGTATTTTCATAACTGATATTTAGAATATTTAGTAACACCATTTAAAAGTAATACAGGTAGTATATATCGTTTTGATATTCTGGGCTCTAAAGATGTACGTTTTTTTTTTTTTTTGTTATTAATATTATGAAAAATAATGTATTTGGAGTTATATTATTGATTTGTTTTTAATTTAGCTGCTATATTAACTATATGTATTATTTATACATTTATTATTTGTAAAAAGTGTTTTAAAATCCAAAAAAACTGTAACAATTTGAATTTTTCAAATGTATATCTGATTGGATTTTTATGTCAGCGTTGAAAGAAATGCAAATATCCTTCCTTAAATTAAACTACTAGAGCTTACCGTCATATTGCGTACTAACACGTTTTATTGGCTGATGATAATGTAATTTCTTGTTTACGGCTCCGTGCTTTTACTCTACTGTATAACACTATATTGGATGCCTCTGTATTTGTTTTGTTAATCCTCACACGTTCCCTCTATAGATTTCAGTTGTGACGTGGGGGCTTCACGTGACTCATTCGATTCGTCGTTAATGACTGCGGCGATGAAAACTCTTCTTTCGGCTTTCACCCTCTACGAAATTTAATATTATACAATGTTACCGCGCCCTTGTTTCCGAGCTGTTGATGACCTGAAATTATAATAATTTTATGTTATAGGTTGTCATATGATGATATTTTATGCAATTAGTTTTTATTACATAGTAAAATGTATTAGTTGTAGATAGCGCGTCCTGTAAAATGAAATATTAATAATTTTAGCTAAAGTATTTTGAATTTTTCATACTATTTATCCTGTATATTTAATGTACACGAACGATTAGTTTTGTAAATCGAACGATTGTAAATTATTAGGATGTGGCCTAATACCTATGGGATTTATGCTAACCATGACATAGGTTATTTATTATTCGATGTATAGTATTATTGCCTTCGTCGTCAATAATAGTATTTATTTTTTTACTTTTGATCCATATTGTACCTATTTGTTAGTAAAATGATTTTCTACTATATCCTATATTATTTGCTTGACGGATAATCGTTTACATAGATAGACAGAAAATATGTATTCATTTACAAAGAACTTTTTCTGACATAATATAATGCATAAAATAAAATGTTATAAAAAAATACAAATACATTTTATTATCCAGCTCATAGAATTTGTTCAGTTGTAAGTTATACAAAATGTACTTTAAGTGCATATTTGACATATGTATTATATGCCATTTATACAAGAGTTATGTTATAACATTTATTTTTTTTTATTAAAAATGTCACGTTTCTTAGTTATGTTTGTAGGTACGTATTTCCATTATAATATAATTTTTTTTTGCAATATTTGTTTTTGCTATATTATTTATGGTTTATATTTTATAATCTATATTTTTAGTATCAGATATAATTTAAAAATGAATTATTATTATTATTATTTTGTTATTGTAAATATGTTGAACATGATTATTGAACTGAATTTAAATGTTATCAATTGTTTGAGAATGAGCTTATATAACAGTTACATTTACACTATTAGAGAAATAAAATAATAATTTAAATGTTCAGAAGAGTAGAGAAAAATCAATAGAAAACGATTACGTATTATGGGTAAAACATAGTTGTTGGTTTTTAACTATATGAATCAAACTTAAATATTTGAACACCATATGGGTAGCAATGATATGCACAAGTGTCAAGTATTTGAGAAATCTTCCTTAAATGGTCAGTCTGAATTTTAAGTTACAAGGTCACTGTGACATTATTTTATTTATTAGGTACATAATGAATTGTTAATAATATTTCATGTGCAATTTATAAAATGAAGTGTTTTTGTTTTGTTTATTTTTGGAACAAATTGTACTAATATTTTTTTTAATTTTTTATACATTTTGATATGGATGGTGTATACATGTTTATATACAACTATACTATAAAAGTAAATAATATTAATATTTTTAATAACACGTTTGACGTACAATACATTTGTTTATTTTAAAAAGATGAAAGGAATGCCATAAATTATGTACTAAATAATGTGTGACTTGTCATAAGCATAATTAAATAGATATACATTTGTTGTACTATTTATATAGAATTTACATTTCTCAAATAAAACATAAATTTTGTTATATACTATTAAATTTAATATTTTACATTATTTTACCAATAATTAAGTTGTGGATAGAACTTAAAATTGTTTTATTATTCAGCAGTAAATATAACGATTAAATTAATAGCATATATATTTTTAAGATTAAACGGAAATAACTATCTTTGTTAACCTTGGGTCTACCACATTTTTTTTAAATTTTATTTGATGTGATATGAAGTGTACAGACGATCAATACTGTAAAATATTACTGTACATTATTAGGTTAAATGCAATTCTATAGCAACTTGATTAAATTATTCACCAGAGAATGTATTAAATGAAAATTAACATTTCATTTTCAAAGATTTCTAACGAAGTAAAATGGTAAAAATTTTACTGCGCATTCTTTCATTACTCATTCGTTCATTTAAAACCTAGAACAGAAACCGCTTTTAAACGGGCCATGTCAACTGTGTCGGGATATTGATTGGAAGGTTTTACCTATTCCTGACGGCAGTGGAGTATCTATTAGTATATTAGTACTCCGTTGTTAGTTAATGTGAACGATACCCGAAACTGTTCGCTATCCTGTGGGACTTCAAAAATTACTCGTCACTGACTTTCGGAACCCGACTCCGAGCCACCCTATCTAGTTACCACGGTAGGTCAGTTCCGATGCACGTGCAGCAACCGTGAGGGTAATCACCGTGGCTATTTTCCCTCATTATTATGCTACTGACGTTACCTTTCAGGTGTATGCATGTTTCGGGGTGTGTCCGCTAATTAGTCCGCAAGCATAATGCGTACATTCATGTGATTACGTGTCTGATGATAGTGTCCGTTGTACAAACTTTTACCTCTTTTCGTGCTTCTAGGTACAATATATGGACTAAGCGGTAATGAATAACATTTTATTTTATGTTTTTATATTTTAAAACTTTTTCAGAAATTTTGTTTTTATCTCCTCTGCAAATTAGTTCTACGTTAATCAATTTTATTAAACAAAAATTACGTTGAAATAATATTATTTGTAACACATGAAGCTTGGTTATTATTTGAACATTAAATATATATTCATTTGTTGGCTTATTTATTTATGTGTTGTTGAAAAAGAAATAATGATATTGTTTTAATTTAATCTTATAACTACACAAAAATTTTTTTTAATGGTTGTAATTCATAATAACTAAATGGTTGCTTCTAGAACCTTACGTATTATATCCTATAAATTATATTTATAGTATTATAGTACTACAGAAATAGCAAGGATGATACCAATTTTTATTTCTGTTTGGAATTTTTTTTTTTCGTTGTGATCATATTATATTTTATATTTATTCTGTTTTGCCAACAGTGTTGTGCAGAAGATTTTTTCCCCTATCGTTGGCATATTTCTTCACATAAATTATGGTTCAAGTCTCCTACCACCAACTGGCACACAAGCTGAGAAATTACGAGATTTAAATACGATCTTGGTCGGCACAATTCGCATCATCATGCGCATAATTTAACGTCAGGCGCATATCGTACAAGACAAAATTATACTTCTTCTTATACCTCCTTTCTTTCCCTAGAAACCGTTTTCTTGTTGAACATTACCACACCCAATCATCATTTAAACCTCTTTGTGATTCTAAAAGCGTATATTATATACAATCATGCAATTTATTTATTTTTTTTATAATTTTATGTTCTTTATTCCTTTGTTTTTCCTATTGAATATGTGCATTTTTTATAAGAAAAATGTAGGTATAATAATATATAGAGTATATACGCCGTATATTATATGGCCTAGTAATGTGAATCATATACCTGTTATACTTCTAAAAATGTATTTCTGCGATGTCTTCTATTAATTAGGTACATAACTTTTTGTCTTCGAACATCAAAAAGCATCACTAATTTCATTAAAATTATTTTTAGTTTTCGTCTTACTTATAGTATATTCAATTGTTTTACAATTACGTAACAATTATTTATTTGAAATTACCAAGTTTAAATTAGAAATTATGAATATATAATAATAAATTTCTTATTTAATATGTTTTGTATGAGTATATTCCTAATTAGATTTTTTTTTATCAGTTTCTTAATTTTTTTTTTTTTTTAAATACTCCTAATAAAATTTAAAACTGATATTCATTAGCATAATAGCATTTAGTTATCAAATTTAAAATTGTTAGGTTTTGAGATCATCAATAAAAGAAGTATACCTATAGAAGTGTAGTTTTGACTGTTATTTAAAAATTCGTTTTTATTACATATTTAATAATTTACAAATTCAACTAAATAATTTATTTTTCTTGAATTATTGAAATATAAATAATTATCCAGCTAACCTAATAGCTATAATTTAAAACACCATTTTAAAAGTACAATTGAGCATACATACAATTCACAAATTATTTTTCTTATTATTTTAAGTTTTAAAGCTATTATCATTAGAATATTTTAAATTAATATTATTAGTAAACCATTATTTGATTTCTGTCATTTGATTTTGATGAATAAATTTGGCAAAAAAAAAATTGCCTGCAAAATTGGAGCTTGCATCGTATTTAATGTATGCTTGGATTGTCTGTAACTTACAAATCAAGTTGTTCACGATACACATTTTATTAAATCAATACCACTATCCCTATTATTATGGGGGATGAGGCGTGGGTGTACAGATATGATACACAATAACTATTAAAGGCCAGGGACTTGAGGATGTGTATGAGATGATTCGCAATGTGACTGTAGAGCCTAAAGCTATATAAAATTTATATAGTATTATATAGAATATATATATACATAACTTAAAGGGAAATTTAAAATTGTTTTGGAAGTGGCTAGACCGTGGAAAGCATTGTATTGATGATAAGTGATAATACTTTGAAAGTGAATTCAAATGATAAATATTAAATAACTCTTTTGTGCATTTCATAATAATGTATCTAGTTATTTTTTGAACTCATCTCATATGTGAGTAAGATGACTAAAAACAAATTAAATATGTAATAAAAATTCCAAAGGATATTGAATGTTCAATATCAAATCTTGCTTTAATGTGATATTTTTCCTGCTGTTTATCGATTTATTACATTTTCAATATTTATAATTATTTATTTTTTAAATTTAAACAGAAAGTTATTTTATATTTCATGTATTTAAAACTGACGTTTATTATTACATCTTTAAGAATTTTTATTATATAGTTTATTAGTTATATTTTATCAAATGGTATTATTGGTTTTTATGGTATAGTATTGTTGTTCATACTAAATTCGATTTACTCGTTTAAAGTTACTCATAGAATATTGTCTTAAGTAAAAGTAATTGTGAATTAGTAAAGATTATGGTGGTGAAAACATTAAACGTTAAATTACCAGCGGATACTAATAGAACTCATGAAAAAAATGCATTTGGAAATCTGAAAGCTCTACGAAGTGTGAAGTGACGTGGGTACGCGTGGACGTGTAAAATAATGACAATAATGGTAGAGGTCACGTCACTTCCTGGTGATATGTGGCTATCGTTTCGTTGATATTCGTTCTACCAAATTACATGCATAAAAAGGAAATATCGAAAAGGAGAGTAAAATTCACTATATACTCTATAGAATTTACTGGGTTAATTGAAAAATATCCTAGTTGTGCTGACTGGATTTCCGCTCTTACTACCGTTGAATAAATGAGAAATGTAAATTTTCCGAAGATTTGTTGTTAAATAATTAAAAACATTCGAATATACCTGTAGTCTATTGTTTCTTTAATTACTTACAATTGTATTTTTTTTTCCTGATGTTATGTCGGATCAACTTAAATTTCAATAGATATATATACGCATAGTATACATTATATTTTATAGCCAAGCTGATACATATATTACATGAGATTAACGTATATTGATAATCATGGATATAATTAAAACGGAAATTGATGAGAAGAATGATGTCGAAGGGTGATGAAGTGGAAGGGGGAGTAGAATTAACAGGAGCAAATTTAGGAAGGAGTAAAGTGTGGAAGTGGGAAAGGGAGGTTACATATTTATATTTTGCTGTTTATGTTCGTGGTAGTCATTTATTTATGCTGTCTATCTTGTTAATTTCTATTTGGCTGGTGACAAATCACTCAGGCTCATAATTAATGGCTCTTACCTTGTGTTTAAAGCCCTTACATTCCAAAAGAGTGTTTATGCAGTGATGAAAAAGTTGATCAAAATGGGTGAATTGTAGAATTTTTGTTTCGTTTTTGTTTTATTTGAAATTTGTGTATCTCCAGTCCATTTCTACTGCCATCCCTACAAGTCCATTGATGTGCGATTTGTGTTAACATGAAAAAGCAATTACCATTAGTAATCTATCACTTTAGTCGCGACAGTAGAATATATAGTGTCCTTGTTTGGTTCAATGTCAACTACCTATGTATTGAGTCATTAATTTTTATATTTTTTTCGAGTGCTTAGTTTTATGGCTTATAAATTTAAATATTCATTCAAATTGACTATTCTATTATTAATAATTTATAATTTATATTTGAATAAAAATTATAAAATATATATATATTGAGTTATTATTAGTTTATAGAAACATAAATGTAGAAAATTATAATATTCTTTTTAAATTTTTAAATTTATTAATTTCCAATAATATGAATCATGTTATGATAATTATATATTGTATGAAATAGCTTTTAGATTATGAGTGAAAGGAGAAATGTATTGGTTTTACTGTGAGTTTTATTTTTCATTTGTTGTGTCTGTGTATACGATTTCGACTTGAGAGATTTTACGTGGTACTTTTTTGGTAGGAAATGCAGCCAAGTTGGTACTTTGCGAAGGAGGTTCATTTTTTAATTTCTGAATAGTTATTCAAATATATGAGAAATACGAGAGTACAGTGCAAAAATTACAAAAATTAGACTATTGGTGGTTGTGATCGTAGTAATCCGAAATATTTACCGAATATTTACTTCTATTAATATATTAATATTTTATAAACATTCCAGAATTTTCGAAATATTTTAACCAAATTTAACAATTTGTTATGGTTAACCTGTCAGTAATTTGTTGTTGATGATAGTTTAATAATTCATTATTATTAAGTTATATTTTAAATACATTTTAATATTTTTAATATGGTACATATCATTAATAAATGAAAACATTTTTCGCGTATACATTTGTGAGATAGTGAGTATAATTTTATATCTAAAAGTTTTGAAATACAAAATCATTTAAGCGATTATGTTTTGTACTATTTCCTTTAGATATAATACTGTCTACGCGAAAAATAAGACATCCTATGCGTGTACTGAATATCACTGCAGTGTGCTTGACTTGTAATCGGCTTTATATTATATACTCCGTGGATAAATATAACAACTGTGTAACTATAATATTCTTTGTTCTCTATATTTCTATTTGTGCATTCCAGTATTTTTATTTTTATTAATGTTACAACACCTATTTATTATATTATACATATATAATATATTTATAGTTGTATTAATTATTTTGAACACTTGTGTAAATATTAGTTTAAAAAATTAATCTTTATAATGTTACCATTTCTGAAAAGTTGAATATTATTTTAAAATTTTTATTCTATGTATTTTAGATTAATTTTTTTTTTAATTGATTTATAGACGTAATTCTGACTATGGATGTTTAATGTTAAATACCAAATAGTAAAAAAAGCATTAATAACATTATTAATAAATTACGAAAACAATATAATAACAATGATTACTAATAAATAATAATAGTCCATTCATTATAAATTGTATTTATTCCAGATTGGTGGTTTTTTGAAAATGTTTTATGTTATTGATGGATTTAGACTGAGAGTTGTACTTATTTCATTGACGTATTTGTATACAAGTGTATCCATGTACAAGTTTTTCATGTTTTACGAAAAAAAAATAAAATTGATTATTTAATGAAATTAAACTTATTTTGTTATCCAATTTGAATATGATAATCTACGTATTGATAGTTGGTACTGTATTTCACTATTTTTGATCGTAACATTTTTGTACATTTATCTCTTTCTTAAATGATAACTACATTTGAATTCAATTTTCCTAATAATATAAATGACGTAGGTCAATAAAATTGAATACCGAATAATATTCTATTCATTATTGGTAATAATAATAAGGGTTAATAATCAGATAATTGGAACGAATGGTAAGGGTTTTATCTCCAAAATATAGTTGTACTAGACTAAACATCCAACCTAAACTGAAGTGTTAATCTATTTATTCAAGTTAGGGATGGACATCAAATCCGAATATCTGAATTTTCCGAATATCCGAATATTCAAATCCGGATTTGAATTAAATTCATATCCGGATTTTCCGAATTATCCGGATTATTCGGATTATTCAGATTAATTAATTTTTTTTATTGCTAAACACAAAACAACACTGGTAGTTGAATGCATCAGAAATATAATATACCCGTTTAAAAATGTATGTTAATGAATTTAAATTTAATTAGAATTTAAAAATGAGACATCGAACAGCAAAATTGAATTGAATAATCCGGATACTTCGGATTACCTGTCAAATCCGGATTTACTAAATTCGGATTTGATAAATCCGAATAATCCGGATTTTTTAAATCCGGATATGCCCACCACTAATTCAAGTACCACCAGATTTTATTCTTACTGTACTAACTACTACTAAGGTTTCATTCTGCTCATTTTGCATTTTTAAGGGCAAAATATTAAAATATTTTCATTGATCGATTAAAAAATGAAAAATATCTTTTTCAATTGCCTAACGTTTAATTATTTCTATTATATTTACTTTTTATGAGTGTTTCATTTAAATGACAAGATTTACTTAAAAATATTATTATTATGTAAAATTACAGTTAAAATGGTTTTAATAATAATGTTCGATCATAGATCACGTTTCCGACCTATTTTTAGGTGTCCTCGACTGTGTGCTATTTACCATTTTACTATTTATTGTTTATAAAGCTGAATACTACGTACATTATGAAATCTCCATTTGCTCTTGGTTGGTGTGAATTTTCTTTCGCTTTTTTATTTATTTTTTTATCTGTAGTTTATAAATACCAGCAATTATTAATAGTTTAAACAAGTACTTTTTTTGTTTGTACGGTGAACATACCAACTTGATTCTACACTGACCGATTTATATTTTACTAAGAATTTTGTCGTAAACGCGGATGTGTGACAAATGACAAATTCTTTAACATCAGTCAGAATTCACATCATAATACCACGGCTGAGAGTTGTGGATTTTCTATTGTATAGGAACATACTGCGTGATGCGGGTTTGTTCTGTGAATCAAATGTTATTCGCGGTTGTTGCGGGATAAGAAGAGCGGAGACAGTGCAAGACGAACTGGTCGGGACGGGTTGGGAGGAGAAACGAGCGTAACTCATATTATTATAATAAGATTCCTCCGGGGATAAACCAACCGACCGACGGAAATCTCATCCGCCGTTTCCATAAATAATTTATTATTTTGGATATACACGGTGGTGGCCAGAAATATGGCATAACGTCGGCGGTTATAAATCATTTTAAAATGTCGCTGTGAAGCCAAAACGGAAAACCGTTATCAAATATTTGTACAGGAGAGAGATAGGGAAGAAGCATGGTGGTGCCGCCGTCGTCTCCGTGTATATCGTTACTTGGGTGTGGTTGGGCCGAAGGGTGTTGTGGTGTGGAGCAAAAGGAAAGAAGGGATGTTTGCATTGGAGACTTGCCCACAATGACAGAGAATATTAAGGGAAATTAAATATTTGGTGTGGCCTGTAATCCGATACAATAAGGTAGACACCGACCAAATTAGAGTTTCATTTCTTGTTTACGTGTATGCTAGTTCGATGTTACTTAAAATAAAGTTTCGTTACATTCTCATTTAAGTATGGGTGCTATGGTTTTTTTATGGAATAGGTCTATCTTTCAGGGATGGATTTTAATTAATGTCTACAAGAGAAATAGTAATTAAACATGAATCTTTGAATGTGGGTCAAGTTGTTAGATATTTGTTTGACTGAATATTAAAAAAAAAAAAATAAAATAAAATAAAAAATAATACAGTATATATATATTTAGGTATTGGATTTGAGTATTATTTTACATTATATTAAAATATATACAACATACATGATATTATGCATAAGTGAAATTAGTAATTTTTATTTCGATTCCATTTTTCGCCGTCTCTATTAGTTTTTGTATGGAAATAATGCAAAAAGAAGAATATCAATATATGTTTCTTTTAGTGATAATAAACCATGATACGAGTTCCTGTATATATATACTGTAAGAGCTTTATTGTTATAATTATTGAAACTCAGAAGTTATGATACATCCACGAGTTCCATTATGACTAGTTTTTATATTAGGCCTTGTATTTTGTCAGAAAAACTATGAAAATAAAAGGATTTACATATGAGTAATGATTTTGATCGAAGGTCAATATATTTATACAATTATTAAATACTTGTCTCAAATATATCAAGTAGCCCAAGTAGGTAATTAGCAGTTTTGACTAAACGTCTTAAATGTCGCTTGCTGCACTTTAAATGAGACTAAATATATATAAAAATTGCATTTTACTTATTTTCACCATTAACTTATACCTACGGTAATATAAAAGTGGTTATTTTGAAAATTAAAATGGGTCATTGTTTATTTACTACTCATTCTCATCCCAAAATATTAATCTATTAATTTAAAAATGTTTAAAGTAGGTATTATTAAACTATACCTATATTTTTGAATAGGTAATTACAATTTTTTATTTATTTTTTTTTGAAATTGATATTATTTTAATTTTAATTTTAATATTAAATTAATATTTAAATCTTTATAATATAAGTGTTTTTTTTGGAACGTAAGCAAGTTTGGGTATCTATTAAGATCAATTATTTTTGCATTTAATAAGTATAATAGTTTTGTAATTATATTAATTAAGGTTATACGGAAATCGTTGGCTAAAATCTGATGATTAAGAATCGAATATTTAATAAAGATAATAATATAATTTATTGTTGTATAGATTGGCACTGTATTTTGGCAGCTGTTTTGTTTATTTTCATCGTTATTATTTTTTTTAAATCAAATACTACTTTTTCGCCAATAACACCCATTTATGTCCCCTTATATATTATTAAACGCTATGGATTTGAGCCAGAATTTTTGTTTCTTAGATTTATTTCTATTACCGAGAGAAAAATTTGAATAAAGTAATATAAAAATATTGTTTTACTCAAAGTGTGAGTACAATATTTTTTTGTAATTATTACCTACCTATTGTTTAAAACAATATTAATGACTACTAACTTTTAACTAAAGGTAAAACGGTTTATATTATTATTTATTATTTTTCATGTAAAGTAAAACACATTCTAATAATCACATTATCAGTGAATCAATAGTACCTACCAAAAAAGGATTATTGGCTGTGTTTGGAAACATTGCTAATCGATTTCATAACAATAAAAAACCTTTGCGAACAACATCCAAAAGTGTTTCGACAAATAAATAAAATATAAATAAATCTCGGGGTAACTATAAAGTAATATTGGGGTGAGGGAAAGAAATGATTGTGTGTGTGTGTGTTTGTGGGATGTTATAAGAGAAAGTGATATAGACAAAAGCGATATCCTTACCCCCGGGAATATCCGGGTGCCATTAACCCACTACTCCTCTGTCTAAAGGCTGGATTTCTTTAGACTCTTCGTCTTCGGTAAAATTGCCTGGTCCATTTTGCGTTGCCCGCCACCTAAAAATGTTTTTTCTCCTCTACATATAGATACTTTAAAGGTGCCATTTTTAGTCCTTCAAAGCGCTTACAGAATTGAAAGTTTTACGAGTTAATGAGTACATTAGAGTTGCTTTGACATTGGACCAAAGTAAAAAATAATTCTAGTGTGTGTAAATCTTTGTTGTTGTTTCAAAATGATAAAAAAATATTTTAAGTTTACTATTTAAGAGTTTTGTTACGCTTTTCTTAATTAGTCTGAAAAATATCGTAAGTTAATATATTCTGTACTTCATTAAAGATTTTGTTAGATATGATATTATTGTTGCGGGGCGTTTTCAGGTTACTTTCTTGTTTACTATTAAACTAGATTCTTAACTTTGAACATAGTGTTATTTTTTGTTTGAACTTTAACTTTGTAAACTCGCAATATTGTCCTAAAAATTAATGAAAAATATTTCACTCGATCAATATTGACTCATATAATTAAAAATAAGTTATTGACCTGTGTAAGAATAAAATCCCATACTTTACATGTTAACTTTTCGGACATTCATTGTTAAAATATAGAACCGAAGTGATTTAAAATAAAAATTAATGTTAACAGTTTTTCTAATTTCTTTCACGATTAAAATTATTGTTGATTGTTATAAATTTACAATTTTTTACGAGTATTTTTTATAATGAAAAACTGAATTATATTTGTGGAAGTCTATAGTAATATTATTTAAAATATTTTTAGCTTTCGTCATTTTGTTATCCATTACTGACGATTACTGACGACATAAGATTGAGCCATGTGAAACATGTGACTATCAATGGACTGAGTCCGTAGGATTTTTAATATTATAATTTTCAAGTATATAAGTTCATGTTGTTTTTTTTTTTCAATGTAAATATTTGTTTTTACTTATTTTTATTTGAAATGACGTATAAAATCATATATTTTAAATGCAGTATTTCGCACATAATAGAATAGGTGTTTAATAATCATCTGTGATTTTTAGAATATATGATAGGATCTTGGAGATAAATTCGTATACACTGTTATGCAAGTACGTATTACTTAGTTGTATACAATTTGGTAATTGCATCGTCATTCGGTTTCGGTTACCGTTACCGCGATGGAATAATTATTGTCTGGAATCAAGAAAACCGAAAGTATAAAATACCAAGGAAGTTGCTTTTATTGATTTTTTACATATAACATATACTTAATAACAGCGTACATGGACGTGAATATATTGGTGGAAATATTAGTGATTGCTTGGTTATAAGTTATAATTTTATAAGGAGTACAAAAGGGCTTTGAAAAAGGTCTGGATCGTTTATACATTACAGGATTGTCAATTGTATTTTGGTTGTTCTGACGTAGTTGGTGATGCCGATCGGGAGGTTATTGTTGAAAAATCGTTGTAAATATGTATGATGTTGTGAACTGTGTTACACATTTGCAGAAATAATCACATCTGCAGAGTTTAACTGCAGTTTGGAAAAATAACGAGTTGGAGATATCATACAAATTGCCGTCTGGTGGTGTCTTTTCTAAGGGAAATTCGCGTCCACAGTACGGGTCTATGGAAAACTTTTGGAATGTGTTTAGTTTCATAAAATTGCATCGCACAACCTGGCACGACAGAACTTAATAATCGATGCACGATGTAAGTGTGTAACGGCAACAACTAGATTAACTGTTTGTGTGATAGTGCGTGATAATAATGATTAGACCATATTAATAACTACATGATCCGATTATCGCTCAACCGTCGTAGTAATATCACTTATATTGATAATAATAATAATAATAATAATAATAATAATAATAATAATAATAATAATGATAAACCAATGGTGCCTACCTATTATAATTATTGATGAAATTTGGGGATTACAATAACTTTATTGGGAATTATACATGGGATTAATAATCACGAATTCACGAATAGAAGAGTAATAGAAAAGAATCCGTCAACGTTCTTATGTATTAACAACATACCTATTTTAAACTTACTTTGACTGTTATTAAATTAAGCGTAAACACATTGTCTTGTCATTTATAATCTCATTTACAATCAAATTTAATTAAAATTGTTTTCGCGTAATTTGTTATCACAGTGTTAGTTTCATTAAATTGTCAAATATTTGTCGAAAAATTGTGTCGTTTTGTGGACCTGTATTATAGTTATTATTGTTATCGTATTGTACTCAGTAGTTTTATTTAAAAAATGATATTTGTTTTAATGTTTCTTTTTGTGTATCATCACATCAACCTTATTTTTAATTATAAATAAACTTTTAAAATGTTATTTAAAACTAACTTTTGTAAATAATTCACATTTTTTTATGTAAACCTGCCGACCAAATTAATGCTTAACTCCATTTGGATTTGGGGCTAATATTTTCTGAGTGTTATGATTACTCATTAATTTTTCCCCTTCATTTTGTTTGTACTGTCTCATTATTTTTGGGCTTAAACCTGGTATATTGTTTTAAAGTCTCTTATTCGTACAAGCAAAACACTGCAACCACTGATAAGCAGCCGTTTTGCATTAGAGACTTACTGTTTTATCATGGATTATGAATCTCCCTCTTCCATCAGCTCTTTGCCATGCTGTTTACCAGAAATGACCTTGTAAACTTTCACGGCATTTGGTCCTTTTGCATTTACCATTCTGAAATCATGATAACACGAATTTCTGCTTCAGGTTAGCATTGTGAAATAGTTAAAAGTTTATAACGAATCGGTGTAAAAACTACTAAAAAGTAACAAAATAAGATTATATATAATCAATGTCTCTAACGTATTTTCTGTTTATTATCAAATGTAGAGAGAAAAAAATGTTGTAGGTATTTCATTAAACTTAATACAAATATCGTGTATAAGCATTGAATTATATAGGACAATAATGTACTTATATTTTTATACCCAAATAATTTGGTAAGTACTAAGTACTAAGTATAATTTGGTACTATTCAGAAAAAAAGCTTGTTCTTTGACAGTTGTTGTTTTTATGTAACCTAAAATATTATCTTTAAAATGTTTAGTTGCTATAAATTTACACTGGTAAAATTGAAAACCATATTGAAAATTGAATATGTGCTTAAATTATCTGCTTAAATATTATAGAACTAGAGTATGAAACACTTTAGAAGTCGCCATTTTTGTTAATATTTAATAAATGATTTAGAGTGGGCATTAAAACTATGGTGAATTATATTCATTGCGTATTAGAACATAATTAATAATTTTGCTAAAATATTTATGTTATTAATTTTAGTATACTTTCAATTTTTTGACGTATATTATTTTTAGATCTAGTCCAATTCTAAAATCCAATATTAATATCAGCCGAAATTGATACTTTCGGTATAAATATAGTGTAGGTTTTTAAGGACCGATAATAAAAATTAAAATTAAATTAAAGCTATTGAACTATTGACAGTTAACAATATCAAAGGTATATTTTGTAGGGGTGTACTGATATCGACAACAGATATTGCAGCTGGAATTATGGCCTATAGGTAAATCTGATATCGGCGTTTCAACAGAAATAATTATAATTTCTTTGTATTGGTTTTTGATGAATTTGAAGCAATATACAATGTCGAGTCGGCTATAGGTTTTCGACGATAATTATTATGATAATAATTAATAATAATTATAATTCAAAAACATAAATATTGGAAACAATTGGTAATAGATTTAATTATTTTATCTATTAATTTATAGGTAAAATTTATTAGTAAAACTTTGTGAGAATCAACCATGTTTTAGGTTGCGGATTTCAAGCATAAGTCTACGGACAAGATAAACAATTAACTAGTTAGCTGTTTTGGTTATAGTTTAAACTAGATTACGCCGTTATGTGTCTGAAAACTAATTACATTAATTGCATATGGTCATTAACCTAAGTGTGTGTTAGAGTTAGCAGATTAAATTATACAATGAGAAACAGTTGAGCTAAATCTGCTGAGGACAATAAAAGTCTATAAAAGGTAATATTAGATTGTTCACTCGCCGTAAAATTGCTGTGGTTATGAGCATTTTTTTCTTATATTAAGATCTCGATGAAACGAAGGTTTTAAAAATACTTCATTTAACTTATAACGTAATACATTTTTTATGTGAGGTAAATAGGTGTATTAATATTATAATATTATATTCTTTATTTAAATTTTTTTTTTTAAAGTTAGTTTTGCAAATTATTGTTCAACCATTTTGTGTACAGGTCCTATAAGACGTCGACGTAACATTAACTTTAAATAAAATTATAATAGGGCAATTATTATTATATATGCATTGTTCTCGACCATTGAGCCGAATTTAAATGATAAATACATGACTTGTAGCAAGTTTTAATGTAATATAATCGTTGTTAAAATATCCAAGGGGAAATATATAGAGAAATTATTAATTTTTTCAATATTGAATTGGTGCCGGATTTTATAACTGAGTTCATTGGTTGATATGGAATAACGCCAGTGACCGTTTCCACGCTCTTCAAACCGTAGTTAATGGTGAATTTATCGACATAAAAAACGTCCAATTTGGGGTAGTATGTATAAAGAAGGAAGGGGAAATGATTTCTATTCCAATGGACACCGCGTAGTCCAAGGGCGTTCTGCAGAAAACATTTGGAGAGTTACATTGATTTTGCTACTGCTCTTGGTGAATGAATTCAACCGAGTGTGAACATATTTTAAAAGAACAGTCGTAATTCACTTAAATGGCCTCGTTGTGTTTACTTTTAACATGATGGGGTGTGTGAATTGTACCACCGCTGAAGCTTCACAGCAGTAGGGTTATATTGGTGACCCACAACGACGATGGCCATCGTCATCAAGGCTAGAGGTTTTTGATAAATACTACCCATGGCTTTCGAATATAACTTTTAATGGAATAATGTGTTAAGTGGAACAATTTTATCCTCCTATTGTTATTAATATTATTTCTGCTTTCTATCCACACAAAACAAATAAAAAAATTATAAATATATATACATTTTTTTCAACCTATAAAACTATTAAATTCTTTGGTTGTTTTACTATAATTAATATTATAATTCTAAACTACAGTATTTTTTCTAAGCATCCAGAAAAATCATTATTGTTTATTTCATTTTGTAATTTTGAATATTTTGATGTATTTTGACCTTGTTATTATTTGTTTAGTAATTGATTTGTGTATGTAGATTTAAGATTTGATAAATTGAACTTAACTATTCTTAACTACCAATACGATCCATCTGAATTATTAATTCAATTAGTTTTACTTTTTACTATTTTTACAAATTGTCCAATATTCTTTTGCATTGTTAAATTGTTATTGTTACTATGGTACACTATTTAAATAATATTCTCATTGTACATAATTTAAGCTTTAGATCGATGATAAAATATGTACTTGAATAAATTTTAGTTTTAATTTTCTATCATATTTAATCTAGTCTCCTTGTTATTATTATTATTATTATGAAATATTCATTTCATAACAATTTAATTTTTATTGAAATCTTTTCTATATGTTTTATGTACTTTTAAAACATTTTTATATTATTTTTTATTTTAAGAAATGTATTCTACTTTTAAAAGTTTAAGAGACAATTTCAAACATTTTTACTTCTACTGAAAAACATCTACTTTAAACTTATGTGAAAGTTTTGTCGGATGAAATGGTCTCGTATAGAATATGAGTGCGGTGTTCATAGGATAGGTATCTAAGTGAATGGAGTTTAGTTAAACTTCTAGAGTGAACACGTTACGTTAACTCTGTAAACTATTCGTTGGAATATGATTGCGGATCAAGAGTATAATAGACTTAAGAACTTTGAATCATTTAATATAAATAAATACGTAATAGTTTGCTACAAAATATTATGATGGATAGTGTCTTCGATCAATATTTTATTAATATTTTATCTGATTTATATTCATAAATATACATACATATTGATGCATTGTATATTATAAAATAAACTCGAACATTAGAATATATTAAATTTTCGCATACTAAAATATGCATGCTGTCCTGTCATGTTTGTTTCCGTAACGTTTTTCATTCCTAAATAATATTTATCGTGTATGATTTTTCTGAGGATTTTTCTTTACTACGCAATGTTCTTGTTGACTTATACATTTTATATTTTTAATAATTTTCATTGTAGGTTATTAATGTATTCAGAAAATCTGAAATAACATATTTTTAACATAAACCATATATGTATTCAGCAGTGGCGTAACCAGGATTTTTCTTGGGGTGGGGGCTGATCAATTTTTTACTCAGTGGTGGTTTACCAAGATTCTTCCATACTATGAACATGCAAATACTGAAATTTTGTTTTAGACTTTGGTTCCTACAACCCTTAATATATATTGATTTAATAATACACTTGTATACTTTAAATACTTTGGATATTGTATTCATAGTAATATACAATAAATAATTTTACCTGTATTATTTATTTAAAAAACGAATGGATGGGCCTCGCTCTGCTGTACAGTTGGGGGAGGAGTGCACCTCGTTTAAGGATAGGTCATTATTACAATGGATTTGTTAAATTTGAATGCAATGATAGGTATCATTGTATACGAATAACGATTCTGAACGGAGTTAATATGTTGGTCTAAAATGGGTATATAATAATATAGTATTTTATATTTAAATTGAAATATAATGCAATAGTATGCGATTTTGTAAAAATTTAAATTTCAAACAGTCATAAAATTTTTTCCTTTAAGCCCGGTAGAAATTTTTTTATATATTTTTGAAGATTAGCTTATGGACAACCTAGTGTTAAAATTTTGAACCTTAAGTATAAACAGAACATTTTTTATGAATTTTCAACTACAAAATAACTTGCAAATCTTCGCGTTTTTAAAATATTTTATACAAATTTGAAATTTATGGGCTTTTAAAAAAAAAATTTGAGTTAAATGATTTACAATATTTTCTAGTTACGATAAGTATAATTTATCATAAACATTGTATTAAATTTTCAAGAGTTAGTCAGCCGATTAAATTTTATAGATGTTCAAAAAAATATTTTTACAAAAATCAAAAATTTAAATTGTCTATAAATAAGTTAAAGTATGTCAATATGCTTTGAAAACTTAACCATGTATAGAGAACCCTAATATAAAGATTTGGTGAAAATTTCAAGTTGTTGCGGTTTTTCATTCTTGAGTTAGAGCATTTTAAAAAAATGTATTTTGTAAAACCGTGATTTTGCTTAAAATTTCCCGTTTTTTTTGTAATTTTTATCGTTTTTTTTTGATTATATAAAACTTTTTATTTTAAAATGTGGGTTCTTTTTGCGGAGTGGTGAAAAAATGCACAACATTCTGATACAGTTCCAAAAGCAATAGTAATATTTATTACTAATAAATAAGTTAATCGCTTATAAATATTAAGAATTTTGTAGCGACTTTCATAGACTACTAAAATAATTTTTAAATGTCCTTAACATTTCCGGGGGGGGTGGGGCTGCAGCCCTCTGAGCCCCCCTTGGCTACGCCGCTGGTGTTCAGAATATAAGTATAATATGAAATATAAAAACTTAGTACATTTTTAAACTTGAAGATGAGTTTTAATCCGGTTTTAAATGTTTAAATGTTTGCACGTATATAATTATACTCCAGTGAAGTACTTTGTATTTATTTTTATTTTCATATTTTATTTATAGGTATCGATATTATTTGAAATATTTAATAATATTTAATAAATTATTCATATATCGATGTACTTAGAAATTATATAAAAGTATTAACTACAAAACTAATTTTATTTTATTTTTATATTTGTATTTTACTTAGATAATTACGTTTTCTCGAAACCCGTGAAAATGCAAGACAATGTGTTAGAGATTCTGCAAGAATTTTGTTTCTTCTTTTGTTTTTATTTTTCTGCGATCAAACTTTTGGGTTACCTATGAATTTGTTACCAAAGTTTCTAATTTTAATGAGATGATTAATAAGTTATAGAAAATATTGAAATCTTCTCGGTATATTATCCTTTAGGCATAGTCAACAATTTAAATTGTTTTTATGTATTCCAACCTTTTATATTTCTGATAAAGAGGGGTGTTTTGGGTTCATCTTAGTCATCATGTGAGGACATTATTGAAAATTAATAATCACTTTACTATATAAAAATCTGTATGAATTGTATATTAAGACAGCGTCATAAATATAACGATACATCCGCCGTTTCTGTTATATTTTATTTAAAACGTCCATATTGTATACTCTAAAAGAAAACACACGGTTAAGCCGGATGTACATTTTGTTTAATAATAATTGCATACGAACATTGTAATAATTTTTTTCTTTCTCTCGCGTTCCTTGTGCTGTACTGACGATGACGCGGCTGTTATACGCCGTGCGCGGAAAAGCTGACAGATTTTAAATACTTTTCACAAAAGGGCCATCCGCGCAGTATTCATCCCCTATAGTGCATTCTCGTTTATAACTGATTTTAATTAATTCACCCTCGTCCCCGACGAGTAGACGGACAGACACGGGACCTCCTGTGCATGGCGTTATGAATGCATATGAATATTTCGGCGTTCAGATGACGAGTCCGGTGTATAGTGCTCCTCGTGCGCTACAGGGATGGGGGGACAGACTGCAGTGCTGCGCGTGCTGCGGTAAGGCAGTAGGTACAGTGATGCGCTCTTGACTTTCGTCTGCTCTCTCTCTCTCTCTCTCTCTCTGACCAGGCTCCGTCCCTTTTTTGACATTATTAGAACGCCAATAGGGATTATGCTAATTCTCGTTCGTTGTGGCCTCGTTCCCCAGGAGACTCGTACACAACGTTATTCCATGCGTAATGATGAATAATGAATATTATTATTTGCGTGAAAAAAAATGATGCTTAATATGATCCGCATTGACGTCGGTCGAACTTTTGTTTTGGTTAGCGGTCATAGATGCGTTGATTGTATAACAATGTGTTTGATGTGCACCATTTCGTGTCGAGTGCACGCTGAACATTCTACGTAATCGACCGTTACGTTTTTGAAAACCGTGGTTCGGGTGTTGTATTTGGAACAATTTTTAGTTGTTTTGGAGTAATTAGATTGTTTAAAATTAGAAATACCGTATACTATTACCTGCTATAATAATTCATCTATAATTGCATATAAATCCTGGTACAAACTGTAACTAACTTAATTCACAATTTTTCTTTTAAAAAATTAAACAAAAAAAAAACATATCATAAACAATTCAAGCAATTTGATTTGAACGATAAATATATATAGTAAATCATAATTTAGGTACTTACTTCATTTTAAATACTAAGTCTAATCAATTTTATCATGTGCTTCAAAATATTTACTATTTTATTTAAATGAGCTATACTGGGATGTGTTATTATTTCGTGAAATTAGATTCTCAATAATCACAACTTCGAATAATGTTATTGTTAAACATTTTCGATTTTATAATTTCATATTAATCCGAGTAATACATCAAATTTATTGTTTACACATTCAAAAACCCTTCCCTGATGTTATGTCACAAAGGGTGCAATGTTTATATAGTGTATTTAATACAGTTGCATTGCTATAATAGCAATGCTATTATTACATATAGCATTATATATTTATAATATGTATGAATAATGGTGACAAAGAAATTTTGTTAATAATAGGACATTGATATGATGTAGAAACATAATATGAATCAAATAATATTTTGACGATACTATTTAATGGTTAATACTTAATTCAAAAACTGCTGTTTATTTAAAAAAATTCAAAATAACGCAGTTATAATTGCTAAATCGAGTCCACCCATTGCAACTCGATAAAATATTTAAATACCTAATGTTTAAAACAAATGTAAATAATGGACTTGTCAAATTTACGTTCCTTATAGTCGTTCAAATTTCCTGGGAATGTCTATTATTTATGTGTATAGTTCTTATTTGTACGAAAATTCAATATTTACCTAAATAAATTACAATTTAAAGCAAAATTAGAAATATATTGGAAAATAATAAAGTTTCTTGCCATAGAAGTTTTTTGATCGTAAATTCTTTAGCTCTTCTTCCATTAATTTATTCATTTCAAATACTTAAGGTTTCTTTTAAGCATTTAATATAAACAATACGACATGAAGATGGGATGAAATGTTTTCGGTGAAATTATGTTTTATTAGTATTTACTTTAATTATTTTATGTATATATTTCATATTTAAATAATTTATATCTGTATTTATATTGTATTATAAAGCCTTAGAAGTAAATTATACACTCCTGATAGTAAAATTTGATTAATTATTATTAATTTAACATTTTTTTCTTAATGTTTTAGTTGTTTCTAATTTTTCTAACTGTTATTATTTTTAGAAACATGTTCAGTTAGATAATTTTTTTCTGTTTTCAAATTACAAAGTGTAATAAATAATAATTAACAATAATAATAAATAACCAAGTGCTAGTATGAAAGTAGTGTAGTAGCAACTAAATTGCTTTAATATGCTTATCGTATACAACTAATATTATTTCATTGTATTTGATAGTATATTTTTATAACTGTTCTATTTTATTAAAATTAATCAAATGTCAGTTTCTACTAAATAGCAATGTAGATATTATTTAGTTCATAGATAGGTATTGGAAATAACGTCGTAAATAACAAAACCTTATTATATTATGTATAGCTTTATTATTAGTTTTTATATAACACTATGTATTTGTTGTTTAAGTGGAATATCACTTCTTATATATGTAAATTATATTTTTACATGCGTCTCACATTTTACTTATTTTTAAATTTTATTTTTTTATTCAATTTATTATAAAAGTAATATTGTGATACTTTATGTATATGTAGTATTGGTGTTACTTTTACAAAGTTGTCTTTAATTAAAAGTTATTTTAACGTATAATATTGAGAAATATTAATATTGTATAGTTTTTAGTCATGCGTGAGTTCAAAAAAAAAAAAAAAATAATAATAATAAAATATGTATCCTATATCTTTATTAACGCAGGATACATCCCGGAAATTCTTCATCATACTTGGAATTTAATCTTGTTTTTTGTAACCGTTAATTGTTTAATGGTAGGTAGATATATTGATTAATTCGAAGAATACTCGTTTATTAATCTTACCATGCTTTTTGCGTCGTAACTGACGCCTAAAGTATAATTTAATGTAATTGTATTTTTACTATCACAGTTCCTTGACTTAAAATGTATGAAGTGCAACGCTTATGTTTTTATGTTAGGCCTTCGCGTTACGGATCAATCGAACTTTTAATAAATAGTTAATGTATTATAACATATAATATAAAATGTACTATGGTGCATTAAGGTTTGTACTTTTGTAGTACATTTTGAAGTTCGCGGTTTTTACTGCGACAAAATAAATGGGGATTTCACTAGATGTAAACAAAAAAAAAATTTATTGTTTCTTTGTTGTTTACTGATAGTTAGATTTCATATTTTCATACACGTGAAAGTTATGTAATGGAAAAATTTTTTTTGGATTGTATGTGAACAACTAAAAAAAAAAAACTCGTCGACTTTGCTGTGTTTTGGACTTATGTATGTCCTCCCGTTATCTTGTTCACTTCCGTCGGCCGTGGATAATGTGTCTTCGCCCCAAAAACGAACCGACCGTGAAATTGGATGTTTTTAAACTTTTATAATTTAAAATGTTCCGAGTTAATTTCGTAAAAATAATTATAATGACCTATACGATGCGTCATTTTATGTTTTTAATAATACATTAATGTGTTAGTTTTTAAACATGTATTTGTTCTTATATTGCTTGCTGTTATTTTATACACATTGTACAATCATGATGTTTATATCGATATAATGGGAAAAAAAACTTAAATTATTTGTATTTTATTTCGTTCTTTGTGCATCTGCAATTTTGATATTAACTCTAGGTAGTTAGAAGTATTATTGCTGTTTAATTAGACGCTTACGAATTGTTTCCGTATTATCTTCAAAAAAAATCTGATGTGCTTTAGTGATTATTTTCAAATTAGGGTGACTTAAAAAATATATTTATTTCTCAGTTGAAATAATACCATAGCATTATGTAAATTATTCGTATTATGTTAACGAACTGCTTGTATAGATTTAAAACAGATTAAAAGCTTCCGTAGCGTTACACACGAGATCTCATAAAAAAAGGGACAAGCGTGATTTTAAAATATCTCTATTAAATTTAAATATTTATTAATTTCAACCCGTTATTTTTATCCTAAAATATGTGTTATTTTAATTATAAACTTGAAAAATATTTTTAAAATATAATATTCTAACGAAATGTATTATTATCCATTATTATTGATTTAATTAATGAATTTTTAAATAGTAAACAGTATTGTGTAAGTTTAAATTTATAGTTATTACTGCAAAAGCTCTAATTAAAAAAATTCTCCTTATTTTCTCAGCAGGTGTACTTTATAACAAAAAAGTTTAGGTAACTGATAAAAATAATATCCACTTAAATACTCGTGCCATTAATTACCACTTACCAGGGCTTATTTTTGAAGTGTTGACGTGTGTTCAGAAGATCCTGTTGCAGTATGTGACAGTATTTACTACTTTTATTCATTTAGGTATGTAAAATATAAAATTAAAATAAAAATATGAATAGTTTATATTCAAATCTAGTATATTCAGTAACGTGGTAATTAATCTTAATGTGTAAATAGTTATCGAATATATTGCTGATTCGCTGTTTTGATTTTAATTTAACTTCTGAATGTAATAATTAGTGATATAGTGGACTCTAGAAAGTAAGAATTCTAATCAAATTGTTGTGCATTACATTTAAAAGTGCACCAGCAAAATCCATTATCGTTGTGCTACCATTTCCTGAAAGTTAGAAACTCTTATTTAAACAAAAGCAGTCGTCGAAGCTCCGGTTCCGATGAATATTCATTTCTGTGTCGTGAGAAGGGATGGAATTTCAATAAATATTCAATCCCTTTTTGGGACCAGCAGTGCAGACATTGTTGCCTACAAAAAGATCCCGGTGTAATTAATTGAACTTAAAGAAATTAGGTTGTTTTGGTTTAGCTGTATAATTATGTAACCAAATTTATACAGATGATTATTGCCGTGCAATAGGTGATTTTGTTAAGAAAATAAGTATAAAGCTCTCTAAAGTTCATCGAGATAATTTGTAAATTTGAATCGTTTTAAAGTTTTTAATAACTTTTTTTTTGTGACATTGATAGGATTTGCTATTTTTTGTTTTATTTTTAATTCATTTTAATTTTGTTTATTATATTATGTTTGTACGCATCGATTAGGTATTAAATAATCTATTCGATTGGATTTGATTAGTATCGACAATAATATGATTATTTTTCGAATAGTTTAACGTTGTATACTATTTTTTTCTACCTATAACTATAAAGAGTTTGTGATAGAACAACAGTATATATGAAGTCAAATATTTGACAATTATAACTATGTTTAAGTAAGCGTTGTGATGGTGTAATAATAATACAGTTTTCGTTATATTCACTTACAACATTCTAATATAGCCAAATAATATCCTTCGTCATTTCATCTACTTTTATAGTGAACTAAAATATGTTTATTATAACGATGTTATAGTATATTTACTCAGAGACTACTGATATTTATAGATTATAATAGGACCGATGATTTTCAAAGTTAACAATGTTCATGTATCTCGGAGCAGTATATATTTATACGGTATTTATATTTTATTTGTAATTGGAGACGTAATGGTATTATTATTATTAACTGTGCACGTTTGGTAACTAAGTATCATATCTCGCGGTTTTCGATAAATATCCCATCAACGAAAAAGGGTTGTGATCGCTTAACCCGGGGGCTCTATATTATAGTCATGCGATTTTAGTCGTTCATTAGTTAACCACTGTGATTATAAAACGCGTGCATTTGTATGTATATAATATAAAATTCATATATACATCCTTAAAAGAGTATCGTGTGTGAGGGAAGAAAGGGATGAGTAGGTTGAAACCGTTTTGCAGCTGACGCAATGCGTTTCTTTTATGTTTAACACCAGAGGATAATCGAAATTAATCAAAAGTCGTCGTTGTCGGTACCGTGTGCGTACCATATACACCGCGCCCTACTACGCAACCATCAACCTTCGTTGGAGGGGGCCGATGGCAAATCCTTATAAATGGCGTCCCGGTTGACTGACGATTTTTCTTCATTTTCCAGAAATCTCTCTCCATGTATATACTGTGTGTATATGTATATATATTTATAAATTATTGCAAAAAAATAAAAAATAAAAAAGTAAACACAAACTGATTTTAATATTGAAGAAAAGCACGCGCAGATATTAGCCCGCTGTCTTTCTGACTCCTTTCCGTTTCAATAATGCCATCGATCCTTCTCAAATTTGTTGAACTCTGACGCTAATATCGAGGGTGTCTCTTCTTCGTCATTAATCACGCACTGCATTAGCTTATCATTGATAATAATTGTTAACAAACTGTTTACTAATTAGATTTATTGTGTAACCTATTTATAGTCGGATTGAATTAAAGTTTCAGTTGATGCAATTATACGTGAGTTAAAATTTTCCTTTTAGATGGCTACCAGAATGCCATATAGCTTCATTGATTTGTTATATTTTTTTTTAAAGTTTCACAAGGTCATTAGTAAAAAGTAAAAACTATACAATATATATATATACTTTAAACACACATAGCTGTATAAATATATATAATAAAATATCATAAATATATATAAAAAAAAAAAATGATTCGGGAGTAGAATGTTTACAAATATTTTATACTTTTGCAAAACTGAATTACAACCATATTAGATTGAATGATTATACAGTATGGAAATTGATGTTGTGTATAAATATGAAATTAGTTTATCTTAAAAAGTTTTGGAGTGGATGTTTTACATTTATACTGCTAATTTGAAGTATTCTGTGATTGATTATGATGCTTATTATTACATGATATTATAATTTCTTTTAAAATCAAGGTACTGAGCGAATTTTCATAGTAAGTACCCAATTGTGTATAACTGTTCATAATTCTCATATAGCTCTCAATGGGACTGTATATGATCAATAGTACTGAATAGAAAATTCTTATGTTTACAGTGTTAACATGGTTTTATATAATGTTGAGTGGCTGTAGTTTTTTTTTACTATGAATTATATTCATTAATTTTAAAAATTGTGTCTTGGTAAATTTGTTAAGTGATGTCAACTAAAACATTCGAATTATATGTGTTTGTTAATTGAATTGAAATCGTCTTGATCGTGATATATAGTTGATTAAAGTTTACAGTTTTAAACAATGATGAAATGTAGATACGTATTTTTTATACATTATTATTCTATATATAGATTTGATCGTGAAAATGTCTCTTTGTCAGCATTGATAATTAAGATTTCGTTTAAAATGTTCTCTTCAGTGAAGATCGATTACTTCTGATATTCGGTGTTCCCCACTATGTTTCTCCCTTCGATTATTTCGATAATAGAACATATTGTGTTATCTATTTCATTCCAGTCAGCTGTCACGCAATTGAAGGGTTGAATATTGGTCTGTGCTGTACATTCAGTCGTGTATAATCGCAATGTTAGTTTTTTTTTTTTAGAGACATAGTGCTGTATAGAAAAATAGGAATGTAATAACGGATGTATTTATTATTATTATTATTTACTGTAGGGTTTTGTCAGGTATTATTTCCCTATTCTATTTTAAACATATTTAACTTTTAGTTTAATATATAGCTTAGCAAACTATCTCTCATTGCAGATGGATATTTTTTCTGGCATAATATTTTTTTGAACATATATAGAGTTCGAAAAATTATTAAGCATGTAGGCTAATTTAAAATATTCATTTTTTTTCTGTATAGTGACTAATAGAACAAAATCTACTCAACTGTCTTATTTTAAAATTTAATTACTATGTATAAATGAGCTAGCAATATTCACTCTCCCTAAAAACCTGACCAGACGTTTTAAAAGGAACTGGTGCCGTGATTTGATAACTTACGCATTTAATAATATAAATAAGTATCAAAAATTGGATTTTTTCCTTTTTCGTATAAACATTTAATTTTAACTGTCGTGGAAAAATTACTTGTTGACCATTGTACAAATGTATTGATTAAAATTTATCAAAATAAATCAACATTTAAAAAAAAAAAAACTATTATTTATTAAAATATTTTAATTATCTATTAGGTATGCGAATGTTGTTAAAAACAATTGCGATGGATAAATGTAATATATGAATATGCCTTGCATAAGTTTTATTTCCGTAGTTTGTTCAATAACTAATTATGTGTCTACGGATATATACCTAATTTTAAATGTCATTTTGGAAATGAGTAACAATAATTATTATGGTAGCTAAATGCCGTTGTCTACCGTTTAGATTATTAATTACTACTTATAATGTCACGCGAGTGGTTTCAGAGAGGAAACAATGACAAAGTTGTAAGTAAGACGACAGTCTCAGGGTAGTTAATCTCATCACTGAAAATTTACGCCTTATTTCATAGCTGTTACTGAAATAACTTTCTACGTAATATAACGTTAATTACAATGGCTATATCGTATACTTGTTCATTTTTTCTTATAACGTTTTGATCAATGAAACCGATTATACTTCTTTAAAATACTTAAAATATTGAATATTAAAATTAGTTTAAGTGTAAGGTTCTAAGACCAACATAATATCGTGAGTCAATTACATTATGTTAAACTAGGAGGCTTTTACTATTTTCTTTTTTTTCTTTTTATTTTCAGCGAAACTTAAAGAATTTACAATATGAGGTTTTCTTCATTTTCTATGATTAAACGTCTGGATGAATAATTTACACAATTTTTTTTTCATTTTAAATCAGAAATCAAACGTAAAAAGTATATTTGAATAGGTTAATTTTTTATTTATTTTAATGATGAGTTTTTTGAAATAAAGAAGAAACGGAAAATATGAAAATAATGTTTAAAATACTTAAAAAAGGTGTTAATTAAAATTCATAGCTATTTTCTTTGTTACTATAGTATAACCTGTTTTTTTTTTTAATATTTAGGATTTTAAATAATTATTTTTTAAAATAAATATGGTTATATTTATTTTCTTTCTTTCTCTGCTTCCAATCATATGCTCACACGTAGTAAGATGATGCTTTGCAATTAGTTACATACTAACTTATGGCAGTGTTTTCGTTTGATGAATTTTAAAATTATAGCCTTTTTAAAAATCACACATATAAATCCATATCACGTTGTTTTTATTTCAGATTTAAAATTCTCAGTCTGATTCATCGAGTGAGCATATAGTTGTGGTTTAATACTGCGTAAGAAAACATAATCCTTCTTTGATGGAAGCATTAGTATGCTAAATACTCCTTGCTAAAATTACTGCTTTTAATAGTTAATATTTAATACTGAACATTTTTATTAATCTAGGCAGGCAAATCCTAATTAATTCTCTGAGACCGATGTTTTTAATGCTTGGTTTGTTAAACTACTTACTGCGTTTTACACTTCAGTGATTATTTTGATAAATAAAATGAATAATTATTTTATTTCTGACTATTCCTTATTAATTTTCTGGTAGCTATAGTGCAAAACTCGTCAAATTTATTAAATTTATATCTATATCATACTATAACTACTATAAGACATATTTTATGTAACACTTACACTATAACTATAATGAAGGCATTTTTGGCTTAAGATAAGTTTCATGGAGTATCGTGGGATGAAGAAATATTTGAAAAAGTTTTTGGAAATTGTATTTGGAATGATTATTAGCAATTCCTATCACGTAAGAACGAAACGCAATAAAATGAAGTTTTTAATTTTAAACGTTTTTTCCTTCGCCCTCGTTTTATAGTTTCGTTTTTATACAGTTCATTTGGTAAATTGCGTATGCAAAGAAGCCACTTCTAATTGCAAATCGATGAAGTTTTGTTCACACATTTTTATGTTGTGTAAATAGTCGTAGTGCTGTGAACTTAAATTCTTAATAATACGTATATATAATTCTTAATAATTCTTAGTAATACGTATTATTTACGAGTATTATATATTAACATTCTATATATTTCGATCGGCTCATTCTTACTTTATAGTTATTCGTACGAAACATTCCTTTCTCTTTTTATCCATAACTATATCTATCTTTCTATAATCAGAAAATGAGATACTAAGCTATTTTATATCTATCTTCTTTTCTGTTTTCTCTTCCTATGTTTTCCTTTGGAAGGAAGGCTAACGGCATTTTTTTTTAAATGTCTTTCACTTCGATTTCCCTTTATTTTTTCTGCTGAAATTCGCTCTCGCACGTGTACAATAAACGATCAATACGAGCAGACGGTTGCGGCAAATATTGAATTTTTATGAGCGCGAGAAAAATTCTCTTGTTAAATTGTCAAAACTATTATTATGCTTATGATTTTGAAAAATTGTATAAAAATCTATTGGAGTATTTTTTTCAAGTACGTTTATTTATTAATACATCTAATAAATGAGGTTACGCCCCTGCGTAACCTACTTTTCAAACCCGTAGTCGTCGAATAATTGTATTGTTTAATTAAAAAGGACAAGAACCATAGTAAATAAAACAAACGCAGATATGTATATATATATATATGTATATGGCATATTTATGTTTGTTAAGTTTTCAGTAAAACATTAAAATAAATGATAAATATAAGTACTATAGGTATACATTATTAATATTTACAATTATGTTTTTTGACAAAGTTCTTTATTATTATTTACTGCGTTAGGAACTAGGCAGAGTTTTTATGTATTTTTCAAATATATATAATTGCATTTTTAATTTCTATATTATGCTTGCGTGTATTTGAAAGTCAGAGCATAAACTTAAATATTATTTCTCGATATTGTATAATATAAAACTGACGCCTTCCGGAAATAATTATGAGATTTTCTTCGTAAACCCATGTGTCCCTTCCTACAATAAGTACGACCCCTACCAGGAAAAGTTTTCCATCAAAAATAAAGCCAACAAGGAGGTGTTTCACTTCTTTTTGCCATTAAATTTTCCATTCTACCAGAGTAGTATTTCGTGACCGGAAATAATTTTTATTTAATAAAATAAAACATTACTCAGTCATTTCCTATGTGGATTCTAGTAATACCGCGTTTTCTTACTCGTAATAAAGCGATAAACGACTAGGTGAAGATAATGGGCAAAGCGTTGTTCTGGACCGTGTAACTATATTATACGTATACGCTTACGTTGTATAAACGTAATATAAGTATGGAGTGGAAATCAACTGATTGCTACGTCAGTGAGAATTTTTTACCACGCATTGACAGAATTCAAGACAAATCTTGTATGTCGAAGTGGATAAATGTCATTGTGGACCTAGGCACATTGTTATAGTCGTGATTCAATGACAACGGTGTATTGTGGTTACTCTTGTGGTTACTGAAAATATTGCCGTTCTCTAATGATAATCCAACCGATGGTAAATAGTACTGACGGTTTGTATTTACTAAACGAAAAGAAAAAAAAAAAAGAAAATACTATTTGAAAAGTGTTGTGATGTTAACAAGACTCGTTACCCGAAAAAATGGTCGATGGGGTTGAAAAACCTATCAGTTTACCAAAATGAAAAGTTTGTTAAGAATGTTGAACTTGAAAATAATCATATTTACTGTGGTTTTTATTTTAAAATGTCTGTACACCTGAAACACGTTAAAATAGGAATATATACCTATATAATATATTATGTGAACTTTTTATTTGTTTGTTTACAGTCATTCATGATAAACATTTAAATATAATTACATCTAATAGAATTATAAAAATACACTTTTTTCTAGAAATTGTTCTTATATACTGTTATATATGGTTCAATGTAATTAATTTTGTTCATGTACTTTTTTGATAGATGAAGAGTTGTAGATGATTTAAATGATTTTTGTATGGAATTATTTAATTTAATTTATGTAAATTTACCATAAATAAATAATATCCTATGTAAAAGTAGTTACGGAACTTGAACTCCTGGAAAATATATAATAATTATTTGTTTGTTTATACTTGTTGATATTTTTACAGTGTAATTTTAAATATTAATATAATATAATTTTAACTATTGCTTGTATCGAATACTCTGCATATACTCTGTATATATTGTTACTTATATTGTTTGTGATGTCGTCTGTTTTATTCGCTTGCAGTGAAGCTTCTCTGGTGCCAAGTAATTTACATCTGAAATGCTAGTCTGAGTATCTCTTTCTTGGCATCTGTACAATCGGCACTTTTTTCCCCTTTATATCGCTCTTGTCGTTTTTTATGTTTCCGTACGACTAAGAAATAGCGCTCACGAGAAAGCAAAATACATTGACCGAATTTAATCAAAACTTACCCTGAGGATCACAATGTCGCTTAGATATCTCCTATGTACCATACATGACTCGACATCTGCCTAAACGCATAAGTGTGTCGTTCCCCTGATGTCTGAGCTGAAGTTTTATCGTATTTTTTCTCTCAATGGCTGACGTGCAGAGAGTCATATAGCTTGTAAATGAATGTTTATTCATGTATTCGAATCTGATGGTTTCACTAAGCATGCATATATGCTTACTTTTTCATTATAGAGCAATGTACATGTTATTTTATATTTTTACTATAAAACACCTTATAGAATTCGTTCATCATCATCATCATCATCATCATAAGTATATATTATATATATTTTTTAATATTACTGTCTTTAGTCTAATAACGATGTAAAAATTGCATTATGTTTTCAATCAGCTTGTATAGTTAAATATTTTACTGTTATCGGGTATCGTGGGATTGATGATACAATATTAATGGTTTAAATTGGCAGACATAAAGTTTAGATGGATTGAACACCCCAACCAAATCTATAGGCTATAAAAAGGTTTTAAGTGGACAACAAATCGTCATCGGATATTCATGTTGTAAAAGAAACAAGAAATGCCCACGATATTATCCCTTTTTTCGGTTGGAAAACTTTAAAATGAATCGGGTACTTTCAGATAGGCGTTGAAAATCGTCTTACTTCACACATGACTAATCTAAGTCTGTAGTCGTGTTCAAAATTGTCACGAGTGGTTAAGATATTTGAATGACAAAAAAAAAAAAAAAAACGAACGTAAATGTAATTATAATGTACTGTTTAAAGAAATTAGTATATTGCAGAATTAATTCTTGACAATTTTGAAATATTTTTGAAAGCTATATTATGAATAAATTGAATTACTGATGTGGAAAAAATTGTTCCCTAATGCTCCATCAATCGATTGTTTTAGTGTTTTCAACATTTTTATAGACACTATTTATTTATTTTGGTAATTTATTTTTACTACCTAGTACTGATGATCTTATGATCTTACGACTATTGAAAATAAGTTGATGCATGCATATATATATATATAAACAAGTAAATCATTCATGGGTTTTCATATTTTACTGCCATAGTGATGCGAATTTTCAGTACATCTGTATTTATACATTATATATAATTTTATATAATTTATTTAATAATTAATGTTTTATTAAACGAGTTTTAAAGTTTTTTAAAGTACATAAGTTCTCCAACCACCACGAACCGAGATCAAGAGTTCAATGTAGACTAGAATTGCTGAAATTTCATTACAAATATTATAAAACAGAAAAGATATTTTTAAAACGATTTCATATTTACGTAAAATGAGCGGTTTATTAACAAAATGTATAAATGCAGTGTCAATACGTCATATTAATTAACGTCAAGTTTCATGATAAATTAAAAATATATCATCAAGAAAATAAATTTGCAAAACAGATTATCTTATAAAGTTGGCCAACGGGTCTAATTACGCGTAAAAAAAAAAATATATATATATATATAGAATATATTATAACTATAACAATTAATATTCAATATGGTATTAAAAAAGGACCAACTGACGAAAAATAATGAAACACAAACGGTAATAGGGGAAAATAATGTTAAAGATCTATTTATTGTATTAGGAAGTGGCTGTTGAAATCATCAAATCTGCATATTATGTATGTTGTGTTATCAGAAAAAAATTTATCGACCGTTCTAGTTACTGATTCTTCGCCTAGAAACAAACAACAAAAACCGGCATTAACGCAATATTTGGTATTCCCGCAACGAATATGATGTGAATATTGTAATTTACAACAATTCGCATTAACTAGTCCAAGGGTGTAAACCTTCATACCTATTCAATTGCGATGCACGCACCTATGCATGTATTATCAACATATACGTGTTATCGATGCTTTGTGCAAACGGGGAGGAATATAACTATATACGGTCACTGCAGTTATTACATAATGCTCACTGCGAGCAGATGACGCATACCAATGATGTAGCATAGCAAATATGGTTTATAAAAAATTTACTCGCCGATCATGAGTGCAGTACCTGAAGTTCTTTGATATCAGCTCTCGTATCAGCTTTACGAGGGCCTTGAACATTGTTTTCGTTATGCGGTCGGTATCGTAGTATCGCTTCACAATTCATACTACCCGCGACCATCCACACGATTCTCCTGTAGCACACCGCTTGCTCTTCCGACTCTGACAATCTGAAGGCGTGTTGGGTCCCGTCAGTGGGGTTCGCGAAGCGAGAGTGGTAAATTAGGTCCTAAATGACTTTTTCTCGGTAAATTAAGTCCCGGGGAAATAAAAATAATAGACTAAGTCCATGGTAAGCAATTGTTTTTTTTTAAATATCTAATAATTTTTATTAGAAGTCAAATTTCATTACTAGGCATAATTTTTATAATTTATTAATAGATACGTGTTTTTTTGTACTATTAAATTTTTGATAAAAACTTAAATGATACGAATTTTTAGGCATAGTCGAAGTTACGACTATACGAAGTTATTTGACTGCGCAATAGAATCTATAACCGATAAACACATAGTGTGAATTTTAACTAATCTTTAAACGGTATCTCGTTTTTGGAGGAAACGACTCCGGCCAAGTAGTAGAAATTAGTTAGGACTCAATTGACCTACATATTTCATTCTAACCCACCTTACCTACTAGTTTTTTTTCGGGAATTAATTTACCGCATTCAAAATGTACCCAAAAATCGCTAACCTATAGCTTTCGCAAAAAACCGGTGAGACGCTGTCCCATGTATTCGCCATCACAGCGTTGACGGTGCTTGGTCACATGGTACTCGGGTGTACGCAGGCGGTCGGGATCACCGATCTCTGGCCGGTGTGCTTATATTTATCCATGGCCATCGTGAAAATCCGTTATTCGTCGTCGTGTGAATCTGTGAAAACGTCCGATTTCAATATAGTTTATTGGTTTAGAGCTGTGATTCTCAATCTTTTTAACACCGTCACCCAATTTTCCTCTGAAAAAATTTTCACGACCCACATGGTTTTACTTTTCAAAATTGAGTTTAGTAAAATAAATATATGACTTATTTATGACCTATAATAGTTATAATTTTAAAAACCGTCGTAAATGTTGGTACTTACTATAATACGTGTATAACTATAACAGTACAAGTGTATTATACCTAATAGAACGTACATTTCTCGGATTCTATATAATTCAAAAAATTATTCGCGACCCACCAAAAATTGACTCGTGACCCACAGTTTGAGAAACTGGCTTAAAGGGTTTACCTCGATCCACGAGATATATTTGTAACCCGAAAAACGAAAACTGTGCCGTGGTGTGTATAATCGAACATGATTTGGCCGGTTCGGTCCCCTTGCAGAAGATTCTGGATCTACTATACCGTTACACAAGTCTATGAACAATTCGAATTACCGAATGATGGCTTGTCTGGGATCGATTATTGTGCTGTGCATGGATGAACGGATGCAATATCGCATTTGTCCGTACAGTTGTTCTCGGGTAGTTCAATGCTTTTTAGGTCCTCGGTGCGCAAAACAGCAGGATCTATCGATGCCGTTGCGTTTCCTTCCGCAGGAATGACGTCTACATTGCGCAGTTCGCTGTTGACGTTTACAATTACAGCCTTGAGTGCATTATGCATTGACCCGTTGTGCAGTACTAATTTTCACGTCGTTGATCTGCGAATTATACATACAACGTTGAACCTATTGTTTGTACTATTTCAACCGGTGCCGATAATTTTTAATTATTAAATATTTTATGAGTTGCTGCACATTAAAACTGTATGTTTTCAGAATTATTGTAACTTCAAATTTCTATGTACAACATTTCTCCGGGTTGGACCATATACATGGATAGGAAATGTATACAATTAGACCGCGGTGTACCTATAGTCGAATGAAAACATACCATGCGCATTTTTCCTTGGCGGTATAAATCGGCCACCATGCAATGCCGGATAGCGTTTTTATCCATCTCGGTCATGCACGTATTAATATAATTATCGATCTCCTGATCGATGTGACATACTTGAATCAATTATTGCACTAAAGTTTTGTGCCATTGTTTCTCGCAGCTGTTGTAAATATTGACTTCTTAGTTCTCACTAAATTGCATAGCCCGTAGTCTACGTTTTTGGCATCATGTCGTTTGGCGTGGCTGGCAAATCCAAGTTCCAGACGTTAGTTGTTTATTATGTTTACCGTGGGTTCGTTATTATTTGCACGTTAATACCGTTTGTTCGTTGGAATGTAATGGTAGACAATTTATATAGAAAAATACGAGCTGTGCAAAAAACAATTGAACGATTTGTGAAGATGGAAAACTGTATTACATAATTGTTATTAGAGCAATATTTCTAATTGGAATCAGAGATTGATATGTACCTATATATTGTTTTATATATTGGCTGTATAATATTTCAATGATTAATTTGTCTTTAAACTCAATTATTAATAAGAGAAATATTATGGAAAAACAAGTAGGTATATAGGTAATTTTATATTCTCAAGATTACACTATTATAGAAAATATGAATATAAATTTTTATTTATTCCACTAATTTTCATATGTGTATTTTGCTATAAGTTATAACTTATTACTACATATTTAATAATAGATAATATAATGATAAATAATTTAATCATAAGTTCATAGCACTTAAAAAATATAAATAACACTTTAACACTAAACATCATATAAATTATGAACGGATATCAGCACAAATAAAACATTTAAAAATGTCATTCTGAAATGTATCAATAAATTTTACCAAGCTATTATACAGTTTGAAAACATTATATTTTGCGAACGATTCTGCAATCATTAGATTGATGTTGGTAACAATATATCCAGTAACAATTAATTAATTAATAAATCAGTATCGATCGAAAAAAATTCATCCGTAATGACATCGTTTTAAACTAAAAATATACATGAAACTGATTTCGATGGTTTCTCTAACAATATGGTTAGTTACATGCAAGTGTCAACACATTTAAAACGTGTATATTTTGTTAGGTACAAAATACTATGTTTAAATTGTTTCAAAAATTGTATATAAATAATTTTTTCAAAGGTATACTTATAGTAAAATATCTAATATGGCATTTTTTTTTTTTTGTTTCAGTGTCCGAACATAGCCTGATATTTTCTGGCAACATCACCCATACGGATTATTTTAAAACATTGCTCAGGGATGGCAACAACATTTTAATCGGAGCCAGGTAATTTGTAGTTTATGTTTTTTGAAATTTTTTTGTTATATTAAATATTTATTATCTATTAAGCAAATAATGTAAATCTGGTACAAGAAATGGGTGTACACGATTGTGCACTTTTTATCTTCTTATCCAAAAAAAAAAAAAAATGCGACATGATTGTGCATCAGAGAATACAGGGATTTTCATTTTTTACCTATGGCTGTATAACATAGTTTATGTACGAAATAAAACAAAATAGTTAATTCTGTTTGATTATTTTCGTACGCTCATATGAATAAAATTCAAGAATGCACAATGCACTGTTTAAAAATATTAATATACTACTTAATAAGGTATAAACATAATTGACATAATAAATAAATTCGTTTTAAATTTATTTTTCAATATAGTTCAAAAAAATTAAATTAAAATGAATGCTTACAAATCATTCTAACCAAAATTGTCATAATTTTTTTTTCAATAAATGTGTAAAAATTTAATAAAATAAAAATAATGCTTACAAATAAAAAAAAACTATTTTTTATTACACAATTTTTTGGCTTATACCTACTCGTACATTATTTGTTACATTAATAAATATTACCTAGTCTGTTATCGTTATATTTATAGTTGATATCAATCTCAGTCTTGGAATATTTTTTAAAAAAACAATGTTTGATAATAATATTATATGTATGCGTAATCATGTTGTATATTATAGCATTAGTTAAAAAATGTGAACCCCTATATTTTTTGGTGTACAATTGTGTCACATTTTTTCGGGTAAAAAGGTAAAAAGTGCGTAATCATGCAAGGTATTTCTACAATACTATTACACCATGAAAAACATGGCGAGGGAGCGATTTGCTTACATGCAGCCCCTCAGTATTATAATTTGATCCGCGTTCTGTAGTATTTATGTAAATATTTCATTTATTCTCTTTGGTTGTTATGATTTATAAACTTTTCCCTGCAAAATCAATGCAAAATGCAGCATCACGTTTGTGCAATGATGTCAATATCAGTTCTTAGTTATTTGTCACACACAGTGTTATTTTTTCCAGGGCTTACGCACGATATTAAATATTAGTGATGATAGGGAGCAAACTTGCTTTAGTTCATTTATCATTTCATATTCTTCAGGTAAGATTGTGGGCCTATTATTAAAAATTAAAACGTGTTCAAATTATAAAAATGATCTTGGATACTTTCGTATGCCTTATCAAAGTCAACTAACACCATATACATTTATATATATTATTTATCTTATCGTATATATTATGTTTTCTATATATAATCCATCCGATACATGTGTGCAAGTTAGTCAGATATTCACTTTTCACTTCCTTCCGAAATCCACCAAAGTTTCTCGCCTGTCCATTGTTCTGCCGTTAAGTTTAAACATCCTAGTCAAACCTAGTCTACACTTGAAGTTTTTCTGTCTCATACATTATGATACTTTAAACTTATAAAAGTTACCTGAGTTTTTGATCAGGTCCTAGAAACATACAGTTTAATAGATCTTGACTGGTGTTTCTGATTCGAACATATTGTGCATGTATCCACTTTTTGTTCTGCCATTATTTGATCTTTTCATATTGGTATGGGTAACTTGTATATCGCTGTTTAATTTTAAGGAGTTCATTATCCCCAGTGCGCTAATCACGTACTTTATTCCAAAAAGGCAGATAACGTGTACGTATCCACGAGAATTTCACAACAATTTGACAGTCAAATAGTACATAAAACACGCTATTTAAAATCCACTGTTGGATGTTCACATGTATTAATAAAATCTCAGAATTTGCACTTAAATATATCTTTGATCTTATTGTCTAACAACTCACGTTGTAATCCCTGGGATACTGTTCAGAATGCATGGAATACCCTAATAATCCAGGCAAATAATCGCTGTCACTTCATCTACGTTAAATTTATTTGACAACGTGTTTTGGTCATTTCCTGATCTCAGCTTATATGTTGCAAGTTATTATTATTATTATTATTGCACGTTTTCATCGTCAATGTGGGATCATCGAAATCCTTTACAATCTACAGAATTGGCCGTTCATATGATACATGTCCGAAATTTTGGAATCCTGAACACGTATTTTGTGGGTAACGGGTGCGGAGGAGATCAGTTTCTCCAGTAATTGGCTTTTCCCTTCTTATACCCTATGTCGTATAACTCTCAATATCTACGGGAACCATTAACTGTTCGGAGAATGCCCCGTGGACGGCGTTGCTAATTGCTTATCCATACGGTCACGTTACACCCAAAAAGGGGCGCTTCTAATGCATTTTGAAAAGTCAAGATCAAAAGATTAAGTGAACAGTCCCTTTCAAAAAAGGTCTTAAGTTGCCGTAAATATAAGTGTGAGCTTTGGTATAGACAAAATGAGAAAAAAAATCAAAAAATAATAGTTCCCCCATTTATAAACCATACGAGCCTTGAAATAAAAACATGTTTAGGTTTTTAATGGTATTATAATATATAATTTAATACTATTTGTTGTTGTATTTTCTCTCGCATGAGTTGTACGTATATCCTTCACGTATGCAATTATTTTGAATTTTATATAGTTACCTATAATATTTTATAAAATTACCGTCAAGAATATTTTAAATTAAGTACGTAAAAGAAGAAGTTGGTAATAATATAAATGTTTTTTACGATTGTAAATTATAATACAAATATATAAGCTGTTAGTGATTTGGAAAATGAAATAATTTCTTTATTTTGCTTCGATAAAATCGTTTTTTTATAATTATTTTCTTGTAATATATTGATTTTACCACTGGCAACAATCTATACATTTTTTCTATTTTATTTTTAATTATATGATTATTATTTTATTTATTTTTAAAATAACTAAAACTTCTGTACGATACCACTTATATAAAGTTTATAATTTTACCTATGATATTTCTTGATGTAATAAAAAAACAAAGACTATCCTAGTGTCAGGCAGCACTTTTATTATGTACCTAATATGAAATGATAAATTTAAGTAATGTACTTATGTGGCCCTACATGACTGTTTAAGAATTAAGTACCTATATAATAAATTAATTCCAATCCGTGGCTTAAAAAAACCATCTTGGTCATGTGGTAATTGTCCGTCAGTGTAAGAACATGCATCTGACAGCCCCCCGCAGGCGAGGTTATTACGGTTATAATTTTATTAGTTTTTTATTACTGTAATTGTTTTGTTTTTTCTTTCAAGTTTTCTTCGCATTTTATGTAAATTTTAATAAAACACTTTATCCATGGTAAAACTGACTAATTTATATTTCTATCACTTTATTCCATTACTTAGTAATTTTAGTGAACTTGAGTCTCTGAGAAAAAATCTATTATCATAAGGTTATCGACCCTCTATTAATTGATGCGTCATACACATAGAGAGTCAGTACGATTTCCTTGGAACGTTTCAACTTTGATCATCATAAAAATAATGATATTTATAATAAATTATTGAAAATTAACTTTCAGTAGTTCTAATACATAAAGATAAAATAATTTAAACAAAAACTTATATCTTATTCGTATTAAATAAGCGTAGGTTTTTTCAATTTATAAACTTTCTATTATTAGTTATTTTTTTATCTCTGTGTTTTATGTTAGTCAGTACTAAATTTTATTTACTGTATTAGCTTATAGAATTCAAATTAAAATCAGTAATTAGGCCATAAATAATATTTTAAACGACAAGCTTATACCAATTATTTAAAACAACTTGTATTTTTAACAATCAAGAACGCTTTGTTCTCAAATATCCACAGATGATTAATAGTTCTACTGAACTTTGATTGTGTCACAATTTATGTGTATAAATAATATATAGAGTAAAATCTGTTTAAGATACTCTCTCTTAAGATGATTTTTCGCTTAGTATGCCATTTTTAAACGTCAATTAGAGGACATTAAAATACTTAAGTTTTATTGACTAATAAAAAGATAGTCATATAATAATATTTAATATGCATTCAGTTAACCTATACCTAATTGTTTAAAAATAAATTAGGATTAAAAATTAGTCGAATGAAAAAAAAGGAATTTTAATTTATCTAACAAATTGTTAGTGGTTATTAATTTTATCTTATAGTTGTTAACTTTTTTTTTTTTTTAAATATTTCGGAATTTATTTTGAAATGAATTAATATTAAAATAATTGAAGTACGGAATATTTTTTTGTTGAGTGAATAGTTAATAGAATATGACAAATTTAGAATGAAATTTCTAATTGCTTGTAAATAATTTTTTGTGGATATTTGAGCTACCTACTCTAAAAGTGACATGTAAAAGTATATGTTAATAAAAACACAAACGAAATATATATTCAATGCATAAGGGGAAAATTCCAATTTTTGATTTTCTGAGTACTTTCTTTAACGGTAAGAGCATAATTCTTTTGATGTACTTGATTTTTTCATGTTATAATTTGTATATATGAAAAAAAAGAGAAGATTTTGTTGTTTAAATATTGTATTCACTTTTGAAAGTACCTACTCTTATTGTATGTTATTATTATTATAATGGTATATTTAATTATGGTTAAGCCCATAGATCTTATAATACTATAGGTATGCGATCTCTGTGTACAAAAGTAATAGGTAAACATTATGTGACCACATTATGAACCAAATTTTTGGCTTTAAAAAAATAATGTATGGTAAACCTAATTGTTGTAATACACTGGTAGTTTTAATGCGCATGCGCAGTAACGGTGAATTTTTTCTCACTTTTGTATATGTAGCATACCTACATAAAAATATTAAAACTCTTTTAGTTTGTAGTATATGAATATCACATATATAAAATTATAAAATCCATAGTTAAACCTATCGTGTCATACCTGTAATCAAAGGTAGATTATTTTCTACAAGATGGGGTAAAATTTGTTTTTTAATTAAAAAAAATTAAATTAAAACTCTAAAACGAACCCTCATCAGACCACTACTATATGTGTGCTGCTTTTTCATATTTACAGAGGAAGGAATAAATGACGTTTGAACAATAAACACTCCTCGTTAGAGCGACAAATGAACGGTATATAATCATTCGCTTAAAACGGAATATGTCGTTTGTGAGGCATTTCCCCTTTGCTCATTTTGGTCAGGTAATGACCAAAGCCACTCGAAAGTGAAGCGACGGATTGTAGGATGCGTCGCCGTCGTTTCGTCTGAAGAGTGCCATCGGTATTTCAACGACATTTCGTTTTCTTATTGACGTGAATATAATATTGGTATACTATATCTCGAACTATGCATGTTCGAATCTGTAAAATCCTGTATAAAAATGTATAATATTTTTACGAGAAAACAAAATATTTTTCTACTTATTAGTTTTGTTCTTTTAATTTTTACAAATTATAATTAATTCAAAATTAAAATGCAATTATATAAAAATGTAATTTAAATAAAATTTTTCCAAAACCATGTATATTAAAATCACATAAGTAATTACAATTTAAACTAATATAACTTCATGTTTTGTGATTATTTTGATAATTAGATATTTATATTGGTTGGATACGATTAGGACTGAATAAAAAAAAAAAAGATAATGGTTTTTGCATAAAAGATTAATTATATTAATCATCGATTATTATTATAATAATTATATTCTTTGTCGAGCGCGTTGGTACGGCGGTTTCCGAACGACGACTATATAACAAAAAAAGATATTGCGACTGAGCCTATCGCAAATTGCAACGACGACCGATCGCGATCGACCAATGATATTAAAATTTACTATTTTTAAAAACCTATATATTCTAATATAAACTAAAATAAATTATAGATAATTAACACATTGTAATAAACTCTAGTCCCGACTTAAGTTATTTAATATATTTATTTTTTTCGTATTAAAACCTAAAATCAAAATATGTTGATGTATTTTTAATTGCTTAAACTGTAATTTTAAATTTATATGGTTGTTGAAAAATACTAAGAAACGAATTCATTATATTGTGTGTTTATAGATTTCATAAATTTTCCGAATAAAATATTTAATTCACTATTATACAATATTTTTCTTCAGGGTAGAGATAAACCGACCAATCTAATTTTATAATACATACATTTAAATAAATAATTTTATGAGTGATATTATTTTTTGAATGATGGACGCAGAAGATGATATTATAGAGGTGTATCGTGCGTGTGACCGGGCCGTGGTATTTTTCATGATGGAATTTGGAGCTAACATAAAACGATATATAAAACATATAAAACCATGTTTCACCCTGTATGTAATCAATAATATCTTCCAAAAAGTTTACAGTGTCACCCAGACCCCATGGGGTTTTAGTCAACTCGCTCATAATTATTACCTTGTGGTTGTATATACTATGTCTATTCCTCTGTTTATAATATATATATATATATATATATACACATATATATACCTATTTATATTATATACCTACTCATGTCCTATACCTATAATATATATATTTATAGAAAATAAAATAATATGATATATATTGTTTTATTTGCTTTGGAGTTTGGTCAAAAGAGGGGTGTTCGATTGAAAAAGTGAAAATAACAATCTTACGAGCGTTGGGAGGTCCCCAAGCGAGTAAAATCCCCTGACGCCAAACTTGTAGCCAATATTGCTTATACTATCTTCGTATCGTCCATATTATATATGTTAGACCTATGCTGGATCGGCTTCTGATAATTGGATCTCCCGGGAAAAAAAAGCTTCTGACCGAATATTGTTTTTGGTGAGATATTATGAGATACTGTACAAAACTAACTTTTTCATTCATTTGTGAAACCTTTCACCTTTTCTTTACTCTGCAGAATGTTTGTTCAAAAGTCGATCCTCCATTTTGTAGTATAGTTATAAATTTTGAGTTAATATTTTCGGTCAGTAATATAAAATTTATACGAGTACATAGGTGTTATAATATATGCATATTGCATATTCGTATACACGTTTATAATATATTTGTATGAAGAGTTTTCGTTAAAATTGTTAAAAATAAAAAAAATTAAGTTTTAATTTTGCGTAATTTTATACATAAACAGTATCCAGTTTCAATCATAAATAGTATTTTTGATCAGACATACTGACGTAGTTCTTGAAAAATAATGACCGTATCTAGAAGTTATATGTGTTTATATATATATTATATTTATTTCTCCTTTTATTAATTCATTTAAATTATGAATTGTTTTATTCCGAAGAAGAAATGTTCTATTATTATCATTATTTTTGTGTATATATATATAATTTGTATCAATATTATTATAACTTATAAGTTCTTAGTTGCCGATATTTGAACTTATAAATAAATTTAAGTGGCTTTACAAATACAAATATTATTGACTAATTTACTAATTTAATTTGTTTACTTAAAATGGCCAAGATATTGTGTTTTTATTTTAAAACTTTTTGGTCAATACGAAATTATTCGTAATACAAAACATTGATTTATTTACAGTATTGTAACATGTAAGAATACTTTTAGTATGATTAGTATGTTGACGGGTTTTGAGCGGTAAAATTATAGTTATTAAAATAATTAAGATTAACATATTTTTTTTTTTGTTTTTTATAGGAATGCAGTTTATAACATAAGTCTGATTGATCTGTCTGAAAATCAAGTGAGTACTATAATATTTAAAAATATTAAAAACGCCCTTTTTTGAATTCTAGTAATTTAATTTTATTATCTAACATCAATGGAACATGTGTACTTTTGTTGTGCAAATGTTCGAATTGCGTGAACATCATAAAATGTCTCATTCGCGTGTTTTTTGTATGTATTATACGTTGTTGGTGAATTATTATATTGTTCAACATGTTTTTAATCGTATTTATTTAAGAACAGCAATAACCATAATTTTAGAACTAATGAAAAAAAAACAGTGTTAAAGGATATTTATTATATTAAAGAACCATATGTGTTGTAGTATTAATTCCTTTAGATATGTATAGGTTTAGCAATTTAATATACCAGATTCCTCTGATCATTAAAATGTATTTTATATGAACTTATTAGTTTAACATACATTTGCTTATTCAAGTTAAACCATAATGTTCTTAAATTGTTTTATATTTAATTCATACCTAAGAGAAATATACTCCGTAAATTATAATTTAAATTTTCATCGTACTTGCATTTTAATACATTCTATACATAATAAATGAGATTACTTCCTAACCATAATTCTTGTTGTTTTCTGAATAAGAGCTATAATATTTGATCAAATGTAATAAAATATATTATTATTCATATTTACTTAGTAATTTTATGTATTAAAATTGAATTATCAAAATATTTTACCATATATTGTATTCTTTACCGTTAACTCATTAAACGGAATAAATAAAATTTAATTTATACTTCGTAACTCTTCGTGTATATGCACTTTTGGTTTCTTTGTTAAAACATTAATAAAAAATTATTTACAATACAATAAAAATAGTAAAATTCGGGCAACGTGTAAGTAGATTTTTGTGTGTTCGGAAATGCTCAACTGGCAACATCGTCTTGAGACGTTAACAACTACAGAAGGGGACGAATTATCGATCGTGACAGACTGAAAACATTATACAGAGGGATTCGAAAAACCTCATACACGTACGGTATAAATGTTATGAAGAACACTTTTTTTGCAGTTAAATTGTTCTCAAACTCTGTTATAGTTTGTGAAATTATTGTGAATTGTGTTTTATAATTCAATCCAAATTTTTTGCGATGTGTGATGAGATTTGTTTTCAACATTAACTATGTAGTCTTAAAATTTGTTATTTATTAATGTGTGTCTAACTACTTAGTATTGGATGACAAAGTCTATTATATTTTTATTATTCATATATTTTATTATTAAGCCACTTGAACGTACAACTCGCATAAATATATATGAATTTTATTATTTTACTCCGATTAAGTTTGTAAAAAATGCAAAGAGTTTAAAGTTTGTAATTGTTTTTATATTTATTTAAAGTAACTTTTGTTGGTGAACTGAACAACTTTTAATCAGTTTTGTCAGTTCGTCTGAAATTAAAATAAGGCATATATAATATATACGCTTGTGTAAATACATAAATCAATATATATATATATATATATATATTCATATAGTTTATATAAATTTATATATAAGACAATATTTAATAAAAAAATATCATAGTACTATTGATATTAAACATATGATATATGACATATTTCAGCACTTTAACGAATTACCAACTTATAAAGAGATTGATATAGGTTAATTTTTAGGCTGACTTTATAATCTTATGTGTATAAATCCTGGACTTTTTAACAATTCATTATAATATGATAACTAATTACTACAAAGGAGTTTATTATTTTCTCAAAATAAATATAAATATTTTAGTTAAAATTAAAAAAATATTGTTTAATTTCGGTGGCTTTATGCTTTTCTAAAATTAAGATTAAACTATTAAGATTTAACTTATGAATTTAATTATTTTAAATTTGTATTTCTTTTTTTTTTTTTTAGAAAAGTGTTTTATGATTAAATAAATTTTGTGATATGTAATTATCCGATTTTAAAACACAAATGTTACTAATTGGTACTATTTTACTTTATATATATATATATATATATAAAATGGCTAGCTTTAAGTTGTATAATTATGACAAAATAATTAAATTAGACTTTACCTATGTGAGTTTTATGGCGTATCGCTTCAACAATAAATCCTTTTAGGACATTCTATATAAAATTATATAAGTCCAAAAATGAATATACGTATACATTTAAATCTGAAGTATAATATTAACTTGGTTATGATTTGAATTCTAATTGTTAAAAACAAAGTAAATTATTTTGACTTGTTTCAAATAAGTTATTCCTTGAAAAGTTTCCTCGTGCAATTGTGTAGGTACCTACATCAACGGAAAATTTCAGTCTTGCGTTTATGAAAAGCGTACAGAATAATAATAATAATAATAATAATAATAATAATAATAATAAAAATAATACAAATAATAATAATAGTAGTAGTAGTAGTAGTAGTAGTAGTAGTAGTAGTAGTAGTAGTAGTAGTAGTAGTAGTAGTAGTAGTAGTAGTAGTAGTAGTAGTAGTAGTAGTAGTAGTAGTAGTAGTAGTAGTAGTAGTAGTAGCACGTTGTAGCGTTCACCCTCAAAAACAATTGGAATTAATTTGCGAGAACATTATATTAATGATTATTATTACTGAAGTGTATATAGCCATTTGGTTAGAATCTGGAAATAATGAGCTTATGGCGGTGCAGTCGTTTTTTGTATAGGCAGCGTGGAGTTACTGAGAAAAATTGGTCATGCAGAAAAGTTGCTGGCGTCGGTTGCGATTATCTACAGAGTAAATGGCCACCGACAATCTTCCCTAGTTTTGTTACCCAGTGTTCTATACTGATCGTGGTCTGCCATTTTGTTTTATGTCTATCTCCTACCAGTGCAGTGCAGTCCAGCTCTTACAAACGTTAACGTAGAATCGTTTCTACTCCGTTGCTATGTATACTATATATATATATATATATATATATATATATATACGGACATTACAATAATATTTTATTTCATCTGTATAAACAAAATAACTGCAGTAGTCATTTCGTTCCAACAATAAATTATATTGTCCTCTTGTCACGTGATGTGATAATGAAATAAAAAAAAGTAATTGTAATAATAATACTGGACATTTGGGTGAAGGTCCCTTATTACGTTATTGCTTGTACAGATAGATTCATTCCGTTCGCCATTTTAGTACATGGAGGGAATATGTAGTGTTTTCAAAATGGTGCCGTGTATTGCTACACATTTTACATATTACATTTTCAAATAGTTTTATTGAATAATTTCATCCAGTTTTATAGCAGAGTACATAAAGTAATGGAAACAGATATTACGAAATGAAATAAAATAAAATAATAATGTTACATAACTCGTGATTGTGTTAGACTAGTCCATAACGATTTATAATGTACAAAATTGATGTGTATTCATTTTATTATGAATACTTCTAATATTTTACTTTTAAACTATTATTTGTTTAATAATTGTTATGTATAATTGTTATGTACATTATAGGTATAATAACAATAATAATAATTCTATTACGTATTTATAATAATATTTAGTTTATTTCATCAAAGAAAAATTACAAGTAAATAAAAACAAAATATTGTATATGGTTTGATGAAAAACCTATGGCGAGGAGAAAATAAACTAACACAATTCCGATCAAAACTCAAATTCTTATAAATTTCTGACAAGATTAAGTAAATGTACTCATATATACGATAAATATGTGAATATTATATTCATTATAATATTCTAACCACATACCATAACGGAATAAGTTAACTTATTCTGTGCAAATACTTTTTTGAAATAAAAAATATTATATGAAATTAAATGTGATAATTAATGGTTTTCTGTTTATTTTTTATCTATACATTTTATGCTATAAATAAACCCAATAAACCTCGGTTACTGCATTGGCGTATCATGTAATATTATTCGCCATGTATGTTGGTCATTATTAAATGATTTGGTTCGTGTTATGACAATAGTGCGCGTACGCACGGAAATCATATTTTAAATTTATATAAAACGCACGTTCGTACAGCTACGTACATCATATATTCATATCAGTGGTTACATCTAGTTTTTTTTTTTTTTTTTTTTACAACATTTATGCTTTTTGTACAATACATTTATAGCTATCGAATTCTGAAATGTCATTCATTTGTCTCGCCGTTCGCATTAATTTCGCCGTTGTCCGCGACGACGGTGATGGCGGAACTGACCGTTCATGCACGCGGTGAAGTCGGAAAGAGGATATGGGAGGAATAAATATATAAAGCGAACGTTTCGTGCATAATTAATGGAATTTTCGATTTGCCCTGCCAAAAACTGTTTTTCACGCTAAACAGATAGAGTGAGTGAGCGGTTTTATCGTATAAAAGGCGAGGTTGGATGGGGGCAGGATGGAGAGATCGGCGGCTGTATGTGCATTTCACATAAATATAATGCTGCTGCTATTGCTTCATGTACTTTATGAGTGCGTGTGTGTGGACGCGTGAATGTGTGTGTGTATATATATACGTTACATGTTCTGTATACGTATATAAATGTTCATAGAATATTGTCAACACGAAATGCAAATGTTTACTCGACCTTTCCGCCCCCGGGAAGACTGGCCGGTCGGCGCTGAAGGTTCAACCCTGATCGTAGCATGCGTGTGCGTGCGCGTTTAACAAATATAAAAAAAATAATAATAATAATAATAATAATAATAATAATAATAGTGATCACGCCACCATTGTGTTAGCTCTCTCTCTCTCTCTCTCTCTCTCTCTCTCTCTCTCTCTCTCTTTCTATATATATATATACGTATATAATATATACCTATGTGTACCTATATCTCGTCGTACACACGTGTTGTCGTTAAAAGTTGAAATTAATCCATTAGAAGGTTTTTTTCCTACGTGTGCCTTCCGCGTGTACGACGACGATGACGACCGAGCGAGTGAATAAATCGCTGGCGATTTAACCGGAGAAAGGCAAGCGCATATTGTATGATAATATGTAATCGATACCACACCGTTGTATGCTCGAAAGATTTTTTTTTTTGCACCTAAACGCACCCGTCGGGATTAACGTTTTTACACTACCGCCGGCCCCTGGTGCACGTGACACGCGTGTTATTATATATTATTACTGTGACCGTGCGCGCGGCGATAATCACCCCGAAGCTTGAGTATAATTTAAAACCTTGGTGTATACGGTATATGGTTTTCGTTCTTTCTCTCTCTCTCTCTTTCTCTCTCTGTCTCTCTTGTAAAATTACAATCCGCTCTGGGCGTTTTGACCGCAATGCGTTGCGTATGCTCCTCTCGCGGAGAAACCACCGACGACGACGACCGACCCCGCGAAAAACTTGAAGTCGGTTAACGTACAGCACACTGTATCGCGCTGTGTAGACGAAACGCGTATCGCGTGTATGTATACGCCATCTGTTCCGCGGCAAGTTTTATTCACACCGAACTTTGTAAAAATCTAAATCTCTCTCCGACCCTATCCCTGTCTGCGTCCTTCTTCTTTCTAAACTTTGTCGCCTTTATTAAGATTCGCGTTACGAACAAATGAATCCGCTCAAGTCACCATGCCGCGGGTGTGCAATGATAATAAATACGTGTGCGTTTTACACGATATGTCGTTTAGTGCGGTGCGATATTCGAGTGCGTGGTTTTTGCTCGTTTCTCGTTTTCGTTTTTTTCTTCGTTTTTTTTTTTATTTTTTGTTCACTTTATAACGCATAAAATATTATACTTGAAAAAATCACGTCAATATTAAAAAAAAAAAAAGAAATGTGGAAAAACCTGGTCTATTTTGTCGATTTTGTTATGATAATAATGTCGTAACCGTCTCCCTAATGGCTGCTGGTAGCGATGCACATAGAACCTGCGTTTTTCCGGTGCGATAAAGAACGTATAGTTCGCTGTTATTCGACTCTCTTTCTTTTTTCTTCTCCATCTCTCCCTTTCCTTCTTCGACGCCTTCTTATCCGCCAATCCTACTTTCCCACTCCTAAAACGAAAAAAAAATATATATATGCGTGTCTATATAATAAATCACTCTCTAATGTCATCCGTTTTGCATACGACACGACTATGAGGTCCCCACTACCACCACGCACGTCTTCGTTACGTTCCGCGTGAGTATAGCATATAAACAACAATAATGTTTCTACACAATCGTTTAGTGATGAGAATTATGGTGGTAGGAATGGAGGGTGAACTGGAGGGAATGGGGAATTTGAAGCTAAGTCTTTCTCTCGGCTAATCTTGTAACGTTACTAGTCTATATTTATTTATTTGTGTTTTAAAGAATGGCTCTAGTTAAAATCAGCAGATGATGCTGCTACTACGCTTTATCTCTCTTTCTCTCTCTCTCTCTCTCTCTCTCCCTTTTACCCTTGATTGTATTGGTTTTAGATGATTACAAGTGAACTTTTTTCTTGTTTAATTTAATTAATTTTTATGTAATAATATTGGTAAATACTAAATAAATGTTAATGGTAAAAATTGTACAGTAAAAAAATATGGATATGGAACTTCCAAGGACTGGGGTCTGGTAAAGTAAACGAGACCGCACATATAAGGATACATTTTTCATTTTTATACTAGTTATAATAAAATAAATTAAATAGTCCATTATCTTTATTCTTCTTTAACTATTTCTTTTTAGAGCATTCGTTCAGTCTTATCCTTGAGTACAGTTATGAAATACAATATAATACGATATAATTACGTTGTGCTATATTTATTGTACACTGTTGTTAAACTATACAACGAGATACGGTGAATTATTCAATTTTTGACTGTAATTTCTTTTACAAAAGTACTTAAAGCTTATCTGATGAATGGGGATTGATTATTTTTTTTTTTTAATATTGATTCAATACATGTTTCTTGTAAGACTGTAAGCAATATGTGCTTTAAGGTATAATTCATGATGTCTGAAAAAATATAAGTTATATATCTTATGTCTGTGTTTGAAGTTGTTGCAGTATAATTTTATATTTTACTGTAATGATTTAGTTACATATTTAAGTGTTATTTCAATATAACTATCAGTAGGCATACAATATTATAACTATTTGTTTAGGTATAAATGAATATACTTTCCACTCGAAACTCAATTTTATGAGTTTAACTTCATATTCATTGAAAATTCAATATCTATTGTAGGTACTTAAATTTTATATATTATATAAAATTTATTAAATTATATTCAATAGTAAATAATATGTACCTATTTATTTTACTTTAAAGTATGTTCCTGTGTTAAAATTAGACATTTTCATGCAATAAATTTGTATTGAAATTTTTAGTTTACTATTTACTGTTTTAGTATAAAATAGATTAAAAATACCTAGAATTTTTGTAAGGTGTTCCGATAATTTTGTTGATGTAACACCGTGATGATGCTTACTCCTGTTTTGTTTGTTTGCTAATGGATAAAAGGGTGAAAAAAATTATCTCAAGTGAATAAAATATATATTATTTTTCTCATTTTCATAAATGAGTTAGCACAATGTTTATTATATGGTTGTTGACTATAATAATTCATAATGCTCATGTTACGGCAACTTTTTATATCAGATGAAAAGTCGAAGTCCACAGTGAAATGGTTTTTGGTCGGCTTAAGGATAAGTTGACAAGGGAAGTGGTTACAACCGACAAAATAAAAGAAGAGTAGGTTGATCTGGTTATTGATTGGAATGTAGAGATAACATATTACCTATATTAGTGGTGTGTTTTGTAATTAAACACAAAAAAACTGTTGTCTATCAATAAGATTATGATTAATGCGAAGTTAAATTATTTAATGAACAACGAATATTCAGTTAAAGAGTAAAAATTCTTATTTTAAAGTTAAATATTTAAAGTCGTTTTTCTATTATGATCCATAATAGCCGATAGTACCTCATAAATGCTTCATTCAGCTATAGTACAAGAAAATGGTATTGATCAACGGATTCTATTCATGTATATATTTTACAATTTTAGATTCCTAAAAAAGTTTAAATAAAATTATTTGATATTATTTATTATCCCCCCCTACTACGTGTTACTGTGTATGTCGATACATGTAGTGAAGCCACACCCATGCACATTAGTCGGCTGCCGATACGGTTCTTGTTTCGATTAGAGGATAAAATATACATTCAATCTAACTTTTTACTATCCCAAAGATATTTTGTATAAGAAAAAGCTGTTTCTTCTTTGTCCATCCGAGAGAGGGTTATATGAATTATTCTCTAGGCTCTTAAATATTTTGCTTTTTCATTTATGTATTAATGTATTATTAAACAAGAGATTTTCATTAGGCTGAATTCGTATTTATCGTTATCATAAGCATACACACGGGGAAGGCAGGGAAGGCAGCGGATCCATTTGATCTTAAAGCCTTTTATATTATACTTTGCCTATAAACATTTTAGTTTAGGAGATAACACATAGAGTATTCACGGAATGTTATCAACTTTATTTGTATTTATAGTTACCTTCGCCACTATCTATTGTCAGTCTACTGAACTATAATTTATTAAGTACTTATTATGATCTTGGATACCTACAGTTTATAAGTTCTAGAAGAAGGCCAAAAAATTCACACTCTGCACTTATTTCATAGTCTAATGTTTATATTTATAATAATAACAATAATGATGAATTTCATTAAAATAAAAAGTTCTTATTAGTTATTCCTTTCTTTCTGCCGGTGTTAAAGTAATCTCCCGTAGTAGATGCCCATGATTATGATAAATATTTCAATTCACTATGTTTTTCATTTAATTAAGTTCTCAGTTAGTTAACTATTCAAAGGATTTATGAAATCATATGTTTTTGCACGCTACTTGTAATTAGAAAATGATGATGTCAAGTTGACATTGTCAACCCATGGTTGTCCGAAAGTTTTGCATACAGTCTTAGATGATACACCCTTTTCAGAAAGGGATTAAATGTTCATTATACTAGGAAATTTACACGAAGAATTTCTGATTGTGATGACAGAGGAAAAGGGCAGCATTGGACGGATTTCCATTTCCTTCCGGTTAGCAGAAGCTTCCGGTAAAGTTCACTTTACTAAACCCTTGTCTGATCCAAGCGTATATAATATTTATATATATCGAGCTATTTTGATTTTAAAAATTACTTAACTATGTAGTGGCGACATTGGAGCTTTTGTCATTAAAATTTAGTAGACATCTTCTATTTTATCATCCTTTTTTTATACATAAATATTGTACGCTCAATGTGCATTAAACACATATTGTCACTCATGTATTATTTTCACTTAAAGATTTTAAGCACGATATTTAGAATGATTGATAAGAGCGTAGTGCGTCATTTGATGTATAAAAATCTTTCCGAGTTCTAAATATTGGTTGGTTACTTGGTTACAATGTAACGGTACACTTTTCTAAAGGCGTGTACAAGGGATATTATACATAGCACATTTTCTATACATGAATATATAATCTTGTATCGATTCGTTACTATCAAAGTACATTTAAGTACGCATAATGTACATTTTAATGGTCCATTATGAACAAACTTGGAGATCTGCACAAAGATGACAGTTTTTTTTTTTTTTTTTCAGAGATTGGAATGGCACTCAACTGATGGTGATTATAAAATGTGTATAGTCAAGGGCAAAGATGAGGTAAGATATATGTTTTATTAAATTTTTTAAAATTTCATTTTAAATACTAGGAAAATTTTGAAAACCGTTGTCGAATCTATTGAACCGAAAATAATTACTTGACATTTTTTTTTATTATTATTATTACAAGAAATATACAATCTATACAATTAGCATAATAAATATATGTGAGAATGGAGTAACAAAATAGTAGGGGTTACGTGAATAAGGAGCTACCCAGTAGTAGCACTTAGCTTGGGATTACTTGAAATGAAATGTAAAATTGTTGCATTATTCTTAAATGGAAACTGATACCGAAATTTAATTATACTGAAACAAATATATTACCGGTTCTATAAGGTATAACGTATATAATAGAGATTTAATTATATACTTATAAGTATTGTAGTTTTAGAAAAAAAAAATATAAAACAACAATTATTTATTTAAAATGAAATATGAATTACAAGAATAAAATTTAAAATGTTGTTTACGTATAGTATATAGGTTAAGTTTTATACATGCGTAAAATTAATGATAGCGTGGCGATCAATATAGGTATTAAGTACTGTTATTATCAATATTGACATGAGAATGTTTATATTTTTTCGCTCTGTGTTTTAAATTTAATGATTAGAATAGTTTAATAAATCGGTTTCTATATGACTAGGAATAGGTGAAATATTATTTAATAATATTAGAAATGTATCTTTCACAAAAAAAACTTCTAATATTTATATTTTAAAACCTGAATTAACCGAAATCAAAACTGCAAATTATTTTTTTCCATTTATCGAACTATAACTGAAATTTAATTAATATTAAGGTTCCAGCAGAGCCTGAATTTAAAATTAGTGTCGATCTTTATTGAGATTATCATTATTTTATTTTTATATTTTTGTTATGTTTTGAACATAGTAACATAAACAAAATAATAAAAACTTATTTATTATATTTTTATTGTATTTCACTTTTAGCTATATCTATATTTTATGAACCAAAAAAAAACAAAATCTACTTGTTTGACATAAATAATATTTTATCTCATGTATGATATATGAAACCGTTTTCTTAAACAAACATAATATAGCTTTTACCGGGGTATTGAATTTATGCAGTAATGGTTATCATAAAGTGACAAAAATAAAAAATATCAGTTGTCACTTCAAAGTAAACCGAAGATGAGATGATTTAATGTCATATTTATTTGTTTTAGGTTATTCATATTTCTTACTCTGTTTTCGTGTTGATGCATATTTAAATATTCTACTTCTATTTTCTACTTTATTTAAATCCCAGTAACTAGGTTTATTTTTATTATGATTTATCTCGAGTGTTTAATTTTATTTTATTTTGAACATTTATGTACGTAAATACGTACATTTATTTGACGCTAATGAAAATTTGAGCCATAAAATAAACTATTATAAATATTATTAAATGTAATGTATATTATGAAAAAACTATTATATTAATAACCGTATCTTTATCCACTTTGTTTTGTTTTTATGTTATCCTGCATAAGTTTTCTTTTTTCTTATTCGATACTTATTTAATCATTTGTCTGAGTTATGATTTGAAAGTTTTTTGTACGTATTTATTCATTTGCATTCCCCGCGTAATTCATCTTGTATACGAAAATGATGTATTTAAGGTTATTAGTCAAAATACTGAGAACTTGTCAAAAACTGTTCAACGATTCATCTAGACTTGGTTACAGTTTTTTTACTTGCATTTTGTTGCTTCCTAGCTTATAGTTATCATTAAATATGCCCTTCGGCACTGAATATGGTGTCATCTCCGGGCACTGTCGATCAATCAACAAACCTAAACTACGCCTCTCTAGGCTCCACACTTCAATGAGTATTTTTAGGAGGGGTAAAGACACTTTTAAAGTTTAATAAGACGTGATATTGAGCTTTTCTTGGGAAAATGTTGGATTAGTATGAAACGTGAAAAAGATAGTCATTCATCACAAGTGTCTTCAACATCATCATTACCTGTGACTTGAAATGATATTTATTACAACTTATATTTCCATTGATTTTATAATTAAATCATTAAAACTTCTATATCAAAGTTTATTATTATATGATGAAAATTAATTTTCGATTATAGGTAATTACATATATTATATTATTGTACTAAATTATAATTTTAATTGCTTCTAAATTCTACTACTATCCTTTGGATTTAAAGTATTTTTGTTGAAATATTGCTTATAATTTATATCTATATTATATTTAATACCCTTATAGTATAAAATTTTGTTTTAAAATGAAATAGCCAAATTTTTCTGTTACCTTTACTTTTTTTCGTCAAAATTCATTATTATATTTATGTAAATATTTTATTATTTTAAATTTTAATAAACAATTCAGTTAGGTACGTTGATTTTAATTATACATGATTAATATAAAATACTTGCAATACATATGTTAAATTATAAATAGATTATCTTCTTTCGATGGCAGTTTTATTTAATTTTTCATTGCCTGAAATTATCTTAAATAACTCTGAAATTACGTGTTGTTTTTAATTTATTTAAATAATTTTTTATTGAAAGCTTATATTAGAATTTATTTGTAACCAGGTAGTTTTATCATCAAAAAAATGTTGATATTTAATTGATCATTTTAAATTAATTGTTTTCTCTTAAAAGAGTACTCTGCAGACCGAAAGATTTTTTCATTTATATTAGGTATACATTAGTAATACACTATAATACAATTTAAATATAGTGTCTAAGTATCGATGGATTTAAATTTTTATTAATTTTAATATTTGGTTTGTTAAAATGTGTGATCTATATAAATATGCTTATGGAACTTAGTGTAGATATTTCTCATGGTTCACCGACGATTTTTTGTAAAAAACGTTGTATCATAGATATTTTTATTTTCATAAAACGAAATAGTAACACGGCGCTTTGTATAGGCAAATGTAATGCATATGTAGCTTTGTGTTATTTCGATTGAAACATAACGCAACTGACATAATATAATTTTATGATCTATATGAGTTTATTTATACGTTTTGTTTTCAAGGAGTAATTGATATCATAAAAATATATGTAACTATTCTACAAAATAGTCTCGAGAAATTTTTAAATTTCTTATGTGATGTGATAATTTTTTTATCGATAAAATATTTACACAGCATTTTATATTTCCTAAACAAATATTTTTGTTTTATAATACAGAACGTATACCATATATATATATATATATATATATATATGGTATTTTGTTTTATTTTTTTTTTATTTATTTTTTTTCTTGCTGACAGTTGATTATTAATGAGTTTGATAAACATAGCTACTATTCGTTAACATTACTGTGAGTTAATTTTGTCGATCCTGTCGATCCTGTCGATCCTGAATTGTTTGTTTCATTAGTAATTTAATTCATTATTAAATCTAGAAGCCCTCAATGGTAATGATAGATTATGTGCCCTGTAATACGAGCCAATCAATTGTATGTATGAAATTTATGTTATCAATTCCGAAGTTGAATCCGATGTCCAGTGAAGTGAAATTCATTCATCTAAATTATAATCAATTATTCCCATGTGTAAAATCTACTAATATTATTGATAATAAAACTTTTTTTTTCGTACATTTTGTTGGAAAAAAAAAACAATACACAGCTATGAAAAAATGGATATTTTATTTGAAAACCAATATTTAATTTCTTGTGCGTTTGAAATTGTTACTGTATAATTGAAAGAAAAAAACAGGTAGACGAAAATTTTAATATTTTAATATAGAAATAAATCAGTAAATGTTTTTAAATTCATAAAAATTAAATTTCATCTAAGCAATATGTATATTAGTGATGTTAAGTATTTCTTATACAATTATTAGGTATATGAAGCATAAGGCACCAACTATATTTTAATCATTTGACTAAATCTATATATTATATATATTATTTAGGTAATTTTATAGCCGTTATTATTCAATAAGCTTGGTTTTCCTTAGAACATAATATGTTGATGTATACTCAGGGTTCGAATAAAGTTTTGCCTGGGAGGGCTACACGCTTGACGCTTCTTTTTACACAACAAGCAGAACTTTTTTAATATATTTATCGTCGATGATAAATACTTTCAAAAGCCCCAAAATAGTTTTCAATATCTCTTTTCAAAAACTGTTTCAATTTTAACAAGCAGATATATAATATAAGCCAATTTAAAATGTCATTATACTAAGATAAAGTATTCAATCAGCATTGTATTTTCTTAGTAAATTAAAATTTGATACTTATAAATAGTAAACTTATTGAGTTAACAATTATTTTATACATAGAGATCAAATATAATGATTATATTACCTATGTACTTATTAATAAATTATAAAACATGGCATGTTGTCACGTAGAGATTGGCTGTAGTTGTCTCTTGGTCTTGCCTTTAAGCCGTTATAGTAGTATCTGGATAGCTGATAATAGGAAAATTAACCAAAGAAGCTGTGTACTCTTATATTTCATGCAACCGCGAATATAAAATCCAACTCATAATAATGGTTATTTGGTTTTTTTTTTAATATAGTTTATAGTCTCCTTTCGTGGTAGACGGATAGATATAAAAAGTGTGAAGCGAAAAAGCCGATAAGGAAGAATGTCCTATCCCTCCTTCCCTATGTTTTACAAAGAACGAAGGGATTATTTTCTTTTTTTACAATACCATTTGGTCTTTCTATTCTTTAATATTTTTCATTTTATCCACCAGAGCAAAAAAAAAATTATGCACTTGATAAATACTAACAACTTTAATGGTAAAAAACGTAATCTTCATTGTTAAATTAGGTTCCTTTTTATTCGTTACCGAGCAAACAACTTTATTTGCTTATCAGCATGATTATAATCATATAATTAATATTAACACCATGTATTCAATTTTTATATAAATTCAAAAATTAATTTATATATGTGTACACATTTTTATATTTATTTTTATTTTCCACTGCATTTGTGTATATTCAATGTATTTTATAATTTATGTATGTGTATTGCGAATATTAATCTTAAATACTTGTTGGTAACAATACGATATTAATATGGTTATTTTTATATCTGTATTACATATGAAACCTGTAGTGTAATATTTTGTTTTTAATACATAACTAAAAATGTATATGAATTAAATATTATACTATAATTACATAAGTGTAATCCAGTCAATGCGTTTCTTTTTTTGTTAATTTTTGTTAATTTTAATGAAGTGGTGGTTTTAATTTCATTCTTCGAAAGCTCGGAGTTATTCGGTTATTACGTTCCACATGAAAATGTTAAAGATCTCAACTAATAAAATAATTTTGTTAGTATCTATATATTTTCTTTGTACAGAATAATTATATTGTCTTACATAAAACTAAACTATTATAAAAACTTTAATACAATTTGTTGAATAAAAATGTGTACCTGTAATAACCTGTATTTCGTCTATATTTTTTTTTATATGAAACCTGTTTTTAATTTTGTGATTTTGAATTCGCTGGCACAAGAGCACGTAAAAATAAAAAACAAAAATTCACCTTGACAAGAAACAGGCCTCAGGGGAGTCGTTTGAGATTTGTTTCATGCACATCCTCCTTTAATTTATTTATCTTTATTATTTTGCTAGTTTGAGTATTTATGACTGTGTATATAAAAAACAGAATAATAATAGTATTCATAATAACCATAAAAATCGTTGGTTTTCATCTTACGAAATAATCTTAGCTACATGTTTGTTCATTAATAATGTAACTACAAACTAATGCAGAAAAAAAAATATTCCAAATTTTTTTGTACTTGCATATAGACCGACTTAACATAGAATACGGCTAATTACCATATTTTGTTCACGTACATAATCAAATATGTTTATAAAAACAATCAAATTTTGTTTTTTAACAACGTTTTTGTATGATTGAAAACTTAATTTATGATTTTTAAAAATAAACTTAACTTAAATTAAGTAACAAAATAAGAAATTACTTTATATTTTGATAAAGTAGAAGATTTTTCATAGAAGGTAATCAGTGAATTTATATAGTATAAATTGTTCACGGTTCCGCTTAATAAATACATAACCTTGATTTTTTGCAGTTTTATTTCATTTTAAATTTTTAAAAGTTTTAACTGACAAGAATTTATAGAAAAAAAAACAAATATTGTCTTGTCATATTCTTATTATTCTGTGAAAAAGTTACTAAATTGATATATGAAGTTGTTATAGACCTTAAAAACTTTTAGAAAAATATACCTATAATTGTTGTATTGCATTATATCTATTGAATAAAACATGAATATTCTTTCTGTCCTACAGCAGTTTGAAATCAATAGCTCCCACGTTTAAGCTGTTAGAAACTGTAATAAAGTATAGTGTTACTTATTGTTATCAAGAAATATTTTATCATGAAATGTTTTCAATATTATTTTACAGAAATCTTTGTTACTAACGCTCTTCAAATTGAGTGTACTCAGTACAGCTGTCTCGATGCTGACTCTCAATAACTGTTCCTTAACGATTTTTTGATTTGTGATTGTTTCGGCCCTATTCTTACTTTTATTGAAATCCTAAAGTAGTGGACATTGTTAGTTCAATAAATTATCTTAATATAGATGTGCGATAATGGGGCATTGAATCTTAATTTACCATGTGGTAGCATTATGGACAGTTGACAGCGAAACTACGTCAAACGAGTATAATATTATGTTACATTTATATAGCTAAAGCATATAATAAAGTAAAATCTACTTTTATCATCTCTTTCGAAATGAATGTGAATACGCTAATAAAAGAACAAAAGTTGGTCGTGCAACACTAGCATCACTATTATACTACATTATTTTGCTACTGAACCAGCTGCCCGTTTCAGTGGATTAGCCTTTACGATTTTTCTTCATTCACCCGGTCTGTTTTCATAAAACCACTATTTTTTCTAGCTACAAAATAATTTAATTATTTCACTCATCATTAAATCAACTAAATATTCGAGGGTAATTTTTATTTGATTAGGGAATTGAATTATTCGATCGATCCCCCATTTAGTAGGTAGTGAACATTCATGTTCAATTACATAATTATTGCATATATTTAATATTAACGTTGATTATAGTTAACTTTGTTGTATTTTGTTCGCAATATAATAAACGTTGCGTAAGATACGATAATCTATTTAGAAGTTGTATTATGTAGGATATTTTTAAAAAAAAATTAAAAAAATTGTGTTCTAAAAACTTCTTGATGTTGATAGTTAATTAGTTTAATGTGAGCATTTATAAACATCGATGTATTATTTTCAGTAGTCAAGTGTCATTACATCATGAATTTAAATAATTAGTCGGATTCAGATTAGCTAAAAGTTAATAATATGTTCGTATTTTGTATTGTTGTCTTACGATGTAACAATTTGATTCATTTTTAATGATAATATATATGTTCGTTGTTTTAAAATAAGCGATGGTTCTGTTTTCATCTATTTATTTATTTTTGTATTATTATTAATTTAGAAATATTAAAAATGTCATTTTTATGAAAACTATTGTCTTAGATAGTGAGTGAGGTGAGGACAAATTACTCGAGATAGAAAGTTTAGGTTAAATGTTGGTAAAACTAGGTTTCCTCTGTCAGAAAATAGCCAAAACGTCATCAATAAATTTCAGCTGCACATAGCACCATCAATCACTTTCCCCCAGAAAACTAAACGTGACCAGAAAATCTGCCGTTATCTTCGTGGAAAGCAAAAAGAAAAAAAAAAGTATCTAAAAGAAAAAAATTACGATGAAAGTAAGATATAATTCTATAAGGAAATTCTACAGTAAATGACGGATATGCATTTGTGACTTCTTACAACTGCTCTTTTTGGTTATTTTTGGAAATAATAATTAATAAATATTATTATGAGGAAGTTTGAATGTTACAAGGAAAACAAGTAACTTATTATGCTTGTGATTATGAGGAAAATGTAATGTTCATTTATTGTTTAAATCGAATGAGTTTGATAATTATTGAATATTATCATATTATGTTTAATATATATTTCTTTGACGTATGGATTATGCGATTTACTATATAAATATAAATGTACTTGGATAAAAATAAAATCGTTTTTTTTTTACGTTTTATATGTATATATATAAATGTATGGTAATTATTTTTATTTAAAGATTTTGAGTTATTATCATCATAAACAATTTAATTATTTAATTTCATCTTTATTATACAAAATTAAATTATTAATTAATATATTTCAATTCAGATTATGTTAATAATTGAATGTACAAATGTTTATCTCAACAATACTTGTTTGCTCATTGTTGTATATTTATTTTTGTTCTCAGGACAATTGTCAAAATTACATCAGAGTGCTTGCGAAAATTTCTGCCAACCGTCTCCTGGTATGCGGTACGAATTCGTACAAACCTCTTTGTCGAGAATACTTAATAGAGGTAAAATGCACCAAAATATTTTACAATAGTATAAACGATTAATACGAATTGTGCGCACGTTTTTATTTTTAGCTCGGGAAGTATGTCCAAAGCAAAGAAAGTCCGGGACAAGCTGTGTGTCCATATGATCCTAAACACAACAGTACATACGCTTATGTGGGTGAGTAAAAACAACACATTGTTAAAAATTACTTTGAAAAATCATAACATTTTTAAAAATACTCAATGTATTGAAACAATTACATAATTTTTTTTTTTTAAAAAAAAACACATTTTTAACAATACATTTACACGTATAAATCCCTCGGATGAGTCGGATGTTTAGTACATATAATATTTATCATTAATACTGATTTTGTTTATAACTATTGGCTTACGTTAATTTTATTGTGATAGAATGTGAAAATAATTTTAATAATAAATAATATTATAACGTAAGGTTATCGAAATTCGTCTGGTCTAGATAAACTAATATTTAATTATACATTTGGAAGAAATTTTCATTTGTGTTATCGTTGGTGAAACTCCATTCATTAATATAACATTGTTATAATAATGTTTATACAATTTTTATTTTGTAAAGACAATATTAATATTGTTTTTAAATTGTTCATAAATAATTATTATGTTATGTTTACTTCTGCGGATAAATAAACTTTGTATTGTGACTGTTACTCCGGAATTAGGTTTTCGTATTTTTAATTTAATTTTCAAAGTTTTTTCTTGTAGAATTTGTTATTTTTTTAATAATAAAAATGGAATCCAGAGTTTTAAAATAAAAACAAGTATATTATAATACGTTGTTTTTAATATTAGTAATAACAACACGCATTTGTTTAATGTTTAACTAAATCTGAAATTCTGGACCATAAATTGAAATAAATAAATATTACATTTTAATTAAATTACAGTTGATTTTGTTTTTAATATTTTAATAGTCTAAAGTAACTATGTACTATCTGTCAATCGCTAATGTATCAATTTTGGTCTTATATGTATATAAACTTGTTTGATTTTTATTTTAGATGGGAATTTATTCTCAGCCACAGTTGCCGATTTTTCTAGCATGGACCCTATAATTTACAAAGAACAACTACAGACCGAACAGTATGACTCATTGAGTCTGAATGGTAATATCGATATTTCACTTTCTTTCGCTCTCATTAATATATATATTAATCTTAAGTATATGAATATATGTATATACTTATGTATTATATGTTCGTTGTATTCAAGTGTCGAACGTACAAGGACAGTATCTTAATTTTGTACGACATTGACAAATTGTCTTTTTTTTCAGCTCCTCATTTCGTGCATTCCTATGCTCATGGCGATTTCGTCTACTTCTTCTTTAGAGAAACAGCTGTCGAATATATAAACTGCGGAAAAGTGAGTTATTACTGTTTATTTTTCTTATTCTCTATTTTTCCATACATTAGCCTAAACTCATTTGATCTGTAGTACATACTGACCCATGGAATGGCGTTTTTTTCTTCATTTGATTCTTATGACAAATTACGGTAAACTAACCAGATGTTTTCCAACTGTTACATAATTCGATTACTACAGAATCGTAACGTTTCTAGTTATAGTATTGTTTTTGTACTATTCCACTGGTCTAACAAAATAAAATAAAAATAACAACTCAAAAGTAATATGAACTCGGTGAAATTGGGTGACAACGTGTAATTTTAAAACATTATGCAATCGTTCGTTGTGTTTTTAAGTGAAGTGTAATCATCTTAAGCATATTAAATTCAACATTATACTTAAATCACGTTCTTATACGTAACAGTTATGAACATTGCTCCAGGGACTTGCTCGGAGTGGCGGAAAATTGGGATGGAAATTCGGTTTAGACATCTTCAAACAGCTAGACGACATGTTTTTGTCTGGGGCGTTTTACGCGAACACGATTTACCCATAAATTGGGAGCTGAGTCTGAGCTGTAATTCGATAGATCGGTTATCTGGAGGCTATATATATATTTATTTATTTATATATTATATATATATATATATATTATACTCATATGTCTACCGATTTAGCGAGGAACTATGGGTAAAATGCAATCTGTTGGTGTGCATCAGCAACAGAAATCGTTTTCGTGGAAATACGAGTTTCACATTTGTTTTTTTTTTTTTATTAAGTACATACACTAAACATAAAATCACTCCAATAAATCGATATAGTAAACGGTAATATAAATTCCTTGATATACATTTAAATAATATTTCGATTAGTAATTAAATTTTAGCCAAGACACTGGAGCATGTCGTTTCAAAATCGCTTCGTTGAAAATTGTTACAAATTCAATTGTAACTCAATATTTTTATAAAATGTTGCAAGTATTGTCCATACTGTATACTTTATCGACACTTTATCATATTTTGGAAATGTTTATCAGGAGGGTCTATGTATGAAATCACTCACTGTAATTTGAAATTCAACTCCAATATTTTTTTGTAAGCGTGGATTATGATATTTATATGTATATTCAAAAAGTTCTCGGCATTGCTTTATAAGATTTAACACTTCACTCATAACTAAAATACGATAGAATGTTAAAAAATAGATTCAATTTTCTGTTTTTGTTAAGAGATTCCAACATCAGTAGATGTTTATTTACAATTATATTTTGTAAGGTCTCAACTACATATTTTCCGTTGTATGAGTAAGAAGCGTTGAATTACTGAATATTTAGACGGATTTTACGTGCTTTATTGACTGGAAGAACTTACATAATTTTCAACTAAATCTTAATAAACGAAAACCAGTATGGGCTTAAATTAATTTAATAACGTATTTAGTAAGTATCCACATTAATCAAAGTTACTATGTATTATAATCGTATAATTATTTTTTGTAAAATTATTTCTTTCATCTAGTTGATACTAAGCAAAATAAGACTTTAGTAGGTATATTGTTTATATTTTATAAAAGTTCGCAAAGAATTTGGATATATTTTAAGACTATTTGTATATTCAATATAGTGTAGAATTGTTTAATTCGTAAATTCAAAATTAATTATCCTTTAATCGATATTGTTATCAATGTACCTTTGCCATAATCAATTAAACATGTTAAAATAGTGTATATATTAAAATTAAGACAGAAAAACCCCGTAACTACAAACGTTCTAGCGCTCCTATACATTTATGAAGTTTATAAACAATACACCACATTGTAAGTGGTTTCTTTTGAAGTCTATAACGAGATTTTTTCTCGGAAGAATAAATTCGTTTTCCTTTTAAATATTGTAATTTACGTTTATCATTATAGTGTGACTCTTCTATTATATCGCCATTTTACAATTTATTTATGGTTTCTTTCGCAATAATTGAAATTAATACATTTTTATTATGGTTGCTACTTCTTTTACTGTTCATAATCCTATTTTTTTATAGAATGAATTAATAAATACTATTAAACCGTAGTTTTTTTTACGTAGGATATATGAAAATGACATGAATATAAATGATTGTTTTCGTTACTGTTGTTAAAATATATATAGGTGGGTGGTACCAACATAGAATCAAAAAAAATTATTTATTGAAAAAGTATTCATACAGAAATGATTCATGCACACTTTTTCTAGGTTAATAATTTTTCATATGTTCGTAGGATTTATTTTTTTTATTTTTTAATTTTTAATTTTTATAGCTCGTATATCCCACTGTACGTTATGGATTATATAATTTTATAATTTTATATATTTATAAATTATATAAAATTATTTATTTGATAAATGGAAAAATATAAAGTGAAACTTTATTAAAATAATAGATACCTACACTCTATGTATTATTTCAGACAGTTTTTCAATCTCTGAGTTCACTTCGATTTTAGTATTAAAAAGTACCATGATCTGTTAATGTATTATATTTTGTCGAATGAAAATACGTTTCCAATATAATCTATGAGATTATAGGAGCTTAATACATGTCTTAAATATCTTTATAAATATCGGTAAGTGTGGCATGATGGACACTCTCCATGGTGTCATTAATCCCGGTGCTGCCAACAGTCGGATGGGTGACCATTGTCCATGTCTTATTCATACATACACTACGCACGTGTTTAACTCCTTAAAGAACATAAAAATTATTAACATAAAATTTTATTAACATAAAAACAACCAACAAGTCAAAATCACTCATGAAGGCTAATGACAAAGTTGCCAAACCCATCCTTAAAAAAAAAAAAAAATAATAATAATTATATTTGTAATAAATAATGATACGTTTTTGTTAACCTAAGTGAATATATTTCAATAAATAATTAATTATTTTTATTTAAGCATAATTTGCAGTACTTACTTATTCAATTGAATGAGTTAATTAAATTTTAAAAAATAATAATATGGATATTTATTCAGATGAAATGATAAATATAAATATGAACTTTCTAGTTTATAATAATTTATAATGCACTAGTTTTATAGTTTAATTATATTATTAATTATTCAAATAAAACTTATTGTTTTTCGTATAACTATTCGTTGACATTTATCGTTTGTATTTGAAATAAAAATTTTCTGCAAAACAGTGATTAACATTGATGAAGGGACTCATATTTATTTGGTAGTTGATATATTGTGTAATGTATATGTATAAATAAATCATAGAATTGTTTATTAAAATATTAAACTATCTTATTACACTTCTCGGGTTGAAAACAAACAAATATAGATTATATAATATTAGAACTTCTTAATTGAGGTATAATTTAAATTTTAGTAAAAGTTCATGAATAATATTTTTGTCTAAGAGCTTTTGATAATCTTACACCTAGGTTTATAGTTATTAAAACAATTTAATTTAATTCCGTTAACTTATAATATTAAGTATGTACTATTATTATTATGTTTTATTAGGTAGAACTGGTTTAAATAAATTTTAATAACATTGTAAACCAAGCAATTATAGTAAAATATGTAGGTAATAATTTGAGTGAAACCATCTCCGATATTTTTTAGTAACAATTAGTATTACTTATATTTAATCCTTTAATTCATTTTCAAGAGTTTTTGGATAGCCAAAACAATTTTATAGATATTTAAAAAAAAAAAATTACAAAAATCGAAAATTTAAATTGTCTATAAATATGTCAAAATACTTTGAAAATTTAACCATGTATAGAGAACACCAATATAAATATTTGGTTAAAAATTTCAAGTTGTTGCGGTTTTTCATTTTTGAGTTAGAGCATTTAAAAAAGACCGATATGATTTGTCAGTCTAGAATTTTATATATTATATTATATTTTACATGTAATTTTATGTCAATATTCGCTGTTCAAACGCTTATAAAAAAAAAATTGTGCCTATGGATTTTGATGATTTTTG
>JAIPRK010000416.1:128019-212692 GCA_025469195.1 Chaitophorus viminalis
GGCAAACCAAGTCTAACCAACAACCCACATCCACCAAACCTCGACAAAATACACCCATCCACTAATAAAGGCGCAAGCCTGGTGTAGTATACGGTAAGTCCGGTCCCTCAAAGCAAAGCAAAGCAAAAAATGTACAACGGACGTCGCAAACTAACATTATAAATTATATACTAACTATTATATTTGTATATATATATTTATATAAATTATAAAAAGTAAGAGATCTCCAGGGGGGACTGAAGAAGAGGTAGTTATAGACGTAGAAAAAGATGTGGGAGTATAAGAATGGAAAGAAACTATTTAATATCGAAAAAAAAAAGGAGGAATATAGTTATGATGGCACAAACTCTAATAGAGTTATAAATGTCAGTGAAGAAAAAAAAGAAGAAAAAGATAATATATAAATATATACTATAATAGTCTAACGATACGAATTCTGAACTTCCTCAATCTGCAATTTATTGTGTTCGCGTGTTATGTTCACATTTAAATATTGAAATACGAATATAATTATTATACCTAACAGCTTTGTTGTTAATCTAAAAAATGTATTTAATATTCAAATCGATCGAATAAAATAAAATAAGTACACCTTTAAATGTAATATAGGTGTATTATAAAATTTATAGATTTTGTATTGCAATCATATAGTCTTGGTCCACAGATAAATGTATCAAAAAAATTGTATTCATAAACAATAATATTTAATTTCTAGTTGAAAGTTTAGAATATAATTATTGGTGTATAATATACCAAAATCTTTTATTTGTAAAAGTTTATATTTAGTAAAAATTGATACATAATATATATTTATATAGGTGTTATACATACGTACTTGAAAACAAATGATTTTTATTCAATACTAAACTACGTCAGTTGTTTTTTCTGTAAAAATACTTTTTTTAAATTAATTCCTTGATCTTTAACACCGGTTTTTCGTTCTTTGTTTCATTTGTTTTATTTTAAAAATATAATAAAATCCTTGTAGATTATGACTTTCAAGATAAAACTAAATAAAATTTAATTTATTTAAAAAAAAATCATTCGACATTTTTATTATAAAATAAATACAAAGTTTATGTAGAGTATTTTTAATTTTGTTAAAACTGAAAGTCCTTCAACAAACATTTTAAATATAACTAATAGTTGTATTTTAATAACGTATATAGACGTATATATACTATGCATGATTTAATATACAAAGATTTCTACATGAATATAATTTTACAAATACATGATAAACACTTTTTTTTTAACAACATCATAATGTAAAGGAAAAATACGAACGCAATGAAAACACGGTGTTTATAGTTTATACGCTCATCTTATTACGTTCAAGTTGGAACAAGTCAATGTTATTATAATGATATATTAATACCTGGTATTTTGCGGTTGTTACTTGGAGTATAAAAATAACATGGCTTGATACTTAAATTGTTTGAACAACGAAATTTTATTTGTGATATTTTAAACGTAATTACTTAACATCCATGAATTTGATGTTGATGTTGTCATTATTTATAGTTTAATTAAGAGAAAAAATGTTCAATACAAATAATGGAAATTTTAATACTTAAAACCAAAACTATTGTAGAGTCATTTTATTTTCTAAAATTATTACATTTCGTTGTTCTTATATAGTTACATAATAGTAAAAAAATTTTTTCAAATTATACAAACTATATTTAAAAGAACAACTCATCAAATGATTGAACTTATACATTATTTAAAGAACGTAATGATTAACATTTAAATTGTTAACACAGTAATAATTCTAAGAATATCTAGTGAATAAGAAGTAATTCACAGTAACTAATTACTTCTAGATACTAATATAATAAAATAAATTATCGGTGAAGATCTAATTTCTAGGTTATTATTATCCGAACCACAATGAATCAAATGAATCACTTTTTTCCTTAACGAACGGTCCTCGAACGTTTTCCTCTATATTTCGCAATTATTTAAAAACACTATTATAATTATATTATATAGAAATGTCCTTATTATAGAAAATCCCTACCAAACACCAGTGTTCCATCCCAGTCAAACATCTCACGTCATACGCGGAAAGTGAAACACTCGATTTACCCGAAAGATTATAAGTATATTACATGTATATAAATATACAGGTATATAGATAGAAACAAAATAAATTAATAGGACGATAATTAATGATGATAATTATAATAATAATAAAAAAATCACAAATTTATTGGTGTTAAAAAACGATTAGCAAAAATAATAATGTTTGAGTCTTCTGTAGTATAAAAACGAACAAAACAATAATCCGTATAAAGATGATATTTTAATCGCTGGAATTATGTAGAAATCACTACGTTTGTAGGAGTACCTATATTAAAATGATAAAATGTGTTGTGTATATACACGGGCAGCAATAGTCGATGTTGATTTTTTTTTTCATTTTGATGATATAATATGGAACGGAAAATATTGTTTTCGGTCGTTTGACCTAACCTCGTTTGTCGTGTGTACTTTAAACGTGCCGTAAGTATTATCAAACAATTATTGGAATCCCAAACCGCGTATAGCACTGCACTACATCGGTCATGTTTTATTGTACCCATGTGCGCAATCCATTGTACTCCGCACGAGTGGCTGAACGACTGTTCAGATTCCAGTTTTTTAATAGTATTGTTCCAAGATGATAATATTATTATGGCATGTGTATTTTAACATATTATTGTTTTGTCATCGCGGCTAACGCAAAAACGCGTTGCAGGCTGTAAACAAAAAACGACAAACTATATACACGTACTATATTATATACGTACTAGGTACTAGTGTACTACTACTAATTACTATATACGACATCGAGTATATTATATTATAATATGTAGGTATTTTAGGTACCTTCACATGATCTATTGCAGCCGCGTTAACCCGTAATAATAATAATATTAATAATAATGCATCGTTTTCGTGCGTTACAACCGCAAATCGTTTGGTACGTTTTCATTTTTCGTATGATTTCTGTGATCCACTACCACGGCACACTCTGATTTGTTCTTCGCCTGGTTCGAATCGTTTCCACTGCAACATAAGTTAATATTTACGCCGAGTATAGTTATGATGAACGTACATAATAAAAAACATAATACAGGTTTATATACAGGTATATTATACAATTGAATTGCCAGGCACAAACAATCAAAACAGACGCACATGTCAAATATTTTTTAAACATTGCGTGTTTACAATACCTATCGAATTTAACAAGTGGTTTTGTGCGAACGGGGAACATCATATTGTGTCATAATACATCATATATTATGTAGGTAAGAAATTGTTTAAAATTTGTTGTCAAAAAGGCCTTTTTTCTTTCGAAATATGTTTTTCGTCTTTGCTTTGAACATTTTTAAAACCATGGGCATGTGATCTTTTTGTACTGAACAATTCATATTTATACATTATTAGGTATTCGATTAGGTATACCATACTCACCTCCAGCCGAAGAATATCTTTTTAATTATTATATTAAACGGACCTTCGACGAATAGGTACAGCACGAGACCCATGAGATACGATCTAACCGTGCCAACAATCCAACTGTCGACCTAGAATGAAATGAAAAATATTGGTGATAAATTCTAGAACGGAAAGCGCAATTAAGCACGTGACGGCGGTGGTAGTGGCGATACCGGTAGAGTAATATCCGAGGTGTAGGTTTAATATAAGCTCTTCACAGCGAACAATGTTGCCCGTATTGTGCGCTTATCAATAAAAGTTTTCTCGGATAAATATTCAATATAATACAACTGTAGTTACTGTACGTATTTTTTACGTAAGCGCATTTCTATATGAATTAAAATTCCCGAAACAGACAAACGATGAACGCCTGTCTAGACTTTTTCGAAGTCTGTTAACAATCGTCTATGGTACATGCACAATCCCTTATTTCAGTGGTGGATTGAGAGGGGGAGGGCACGTGGCGATTGATTTTAAATTATACAAAAAAGGTATTATTATGAATATATTTTTAGTTATTACTATTTATTATTAATTGAAATTATTGAATTTCAATAACAACATGTTCAAATCAAATACGTTATAACCATAATTCATTGTTGTAGACAACAGTTATAGTTTTTGATTAAAGATGCAATAACAGATAAAATCATTTATCATTTAACCACCAAGAAGCACGCTATATCGCTTAATTTGTATAAAATAAATTTGTTCACTGGGATAAATAAATGGATTGATAAAATGCTGAATGCTGGCTGAATAAATATATTTACTTTTATTTTCATTGTTGTATTTTACATTTAGTACTTAAAAATAAATCATAATTAATTTAACTAAAATATTTGATTGATTTGCGGCTGGTAAAAAACCATAAAAATGTAACTAATAAATTATAACATAAGTAATTAATATACTTTTATTACTATTATATTATTAAAATGTACATTTATTTATTTAATGTTGAATTTTTATACTGTGTAATTTTTTTTTTTATAACACATGTTTACTGATTAATATATGTATATTCGTATAGATACTGAAATATTTATTTTTAAGCTTTTTGTAGATAGTTTAAAAATAATTTAGTCAAATTATTTATAGAAGTATACAGAAAATTATGAGAGTGAGATTATTAGAAACTTTTATCCTTAAATGTCGAAAAGACTATTGAACTAAAGCCGTGTCACGTGGTCCAGAATGTCCAAAATTCCCTAAAATTGTTAAAACCGCTTTGAACTTAAAAAAAAACCTATATAAATGTGGTGTAAAAAAAATGTTTGATCTCCTCGAAAGTGTTTTTTTTTCCCAGTAACATCCCAGTTACGAATCTATGAAATCAATATTCGCCTACTTCTTAAATGAACCTTAGATCCACTATTGTCTCATTATCATACTGGTAGAGGTAATAGGTACACGTTTTTTCAACTCGATCACATTATATTGTACGTAGTAAGATTTAATTTTCCACTTTTTATTTTCGGAACGTTCGAATTTAGGACGCAGCAATGAGCGGACCTATACCCGCTATACCGACCCGAAGTGATGGTTTCAGATTATTATTACAATAAAGTATATTTGAAAATATTTCTATTCCGCTTTAATTTATCATACCCCCCTCCCCCATCACCAAATATACACCTACATCTCGTAAACGAGAAAATTATGCGTATACACCTCTGCTGCTGGCGTACGTGATTTCGTGTCACGTTTTTTATTTATTTTATCTCAAGTCCTTCGTTATTCTTCCGGGAAAATGAAAAAAGTATAGTTATACTTTAACATTACAAAAGTGTTATTTCTTTTGTTTTTTGATTTTTATTTGTGCACGACAAATCCTACTAAGCGTTTTTTTGTTTTATTCATTTTTTTTTTTTTTTTTTTGATAAGGCAAAATAATGTTTACCTCACCGTGGACCAACATAATGAAAGAGAGTGAAACGACTAATAAAATAAATCTCATCCGAAGAGAACAATTTTCCGGCCAGAAAAAAGAATGTAAATACACGTTTTATACAGTTACGTAGGTACTAGGTATATGTACATTTAAAGCGGTTACGCCGCAACCAAAACAGAATAAGGGTGCATAAATACGCGTTCATATACGTGAAATATGCGCACGTACACGCGGCATACAATCTATTCACACTCGCCGTGCAACTATAATAAACTAGACGATCGCGATATGTAGTGTGTACACATCATTAGTACCGTTATTTATGACACATTGTTAGATCGATTTATCGCGGTGGCTGTCGTAACCGCGTTGATGTTACAGTCATAACACCAGGTCCAGGACACGTTGCAGAACCCGGTATTTTTGTTGGTTTTATTTTCGTACATCGCACTACATAATATATTATAAATATACCACGTATAATAATAATAATAATAATAATAATAATAATAATAATGTAATGATATTTAGAAAAGGTCTCGGACGCCTGAGGAATAGATCACGTTTATATTATTACGCGAGATGAATATGAGTCGATCGCGACACCATTTTCCCATTTTCTTGAATTTTTTAATTTTTTTCAGAAAACAAATAAAATATTTTGTAAATTTATGTATCTTTGTAATTTGTATATCCCACTAATATAAAAATTAGATTTAGATTAAATATTCATAACAATAGTAGTAATAATAAAAGTAGCAGTATATTAGTAGTAATAAGTTAAAAGTAATTATTTGTAATAAATATATTAAAATACGTGTTGTGTGAAATCGTGAAATATTAAACGTTAATAATACTTTTTTGTATTTATTTTATAAAATAAAAGTAATAAAAGAAGTGTAACACGCATGTACGTACAAATAATATATATATTTGTTTATTAACAACATTTTATTTTTGGTCAATCGCGATAACCTAGAAAAACTCAAAGGTCGATCACAAGTCTATTAAAATTGGCTACCCTTGATGATTATACATCATCCTTGATTCGTTAAACTTTTTCAAAACGTATAACACGGTGATAATGATGATAATAATGACTATGATGATGATTATAAAGACGCCGGAGGAGTCTAAAGTTTTCGATTAGCATAGAGTTAATTATAGAATGATGTCTTATTATGAATATTAAAAAATTATATATATTTCAGAAGTTTTTGACCGTCTCGAAAATATTTATAAAATTTTAACTAGAAAAAGTGTCAACAATTATAAAAAAAACACGTTCGTGAGTTTAATAAATAATAAGAAACATTTTAATTAGACTTTAGTTGGTACCAGTCGTACAGTGATTTTTGCTCGAACGTGACTTACTTATTAAAATGTCTGATTAAGTTTTTTCAAACTTCAGTTGAAAAAATGTGTACACGATTGTGAACACAAGTAATAATTTCTTAAGATCAAAAGAATTCGAGATCCTTGAAACTAAGGGGAGAACTTCGATGGAACTATAATTGCATCTGTTCTTAAAATAACTATATTAAAAATTAATATAACACCTTTTGAGCGTGTCATTGCTTAACAAACTATCAAACGTCAACGTGTATTTCTCCCGAAATTATAGATGTATAATTTTCATTATATTTTTTTAATTTTTTTTTTTTTTGTTTTCCTTAAGTCATTTTACTCACCCATAGTTCTTCATCCGGAGATATCGACGTGCTTTGTCGATTCTCTATGATCATCATTACCGGAATATTAACGAGATAAACTGTAAAAGACAGTCTGCCAAAAACTGTCATGAATCGGTTATTTAATACTTTTTCAATCGGACCTGAATAACAATAATCACCAACCAAAGGATTAACATAAATAAAAATAAATTAATGCGAAAAATAAATCTCAAAGTTAAAATAGATGATGAAAAATATAGAATTATTGTGTCATCGATCGATTAACTAAAATGATATAAAGAAAAAGAAACTTTTATATATGAACAACAATTAGGTAATTAACTTAAAGAATCTCGAGGGAAGTGTAATGATTCAGGGACAGGGATAGATGACGCCGTTATTTGCTGTAATTTCAGTAAAAGCTCTCGAAAAGTCAATGAATTAAAAAAAAATTTTATAATGTGAAATTAAAATTGTATAACGAATCGCACGTACCATAACCCGAAATATAGTAACAAACTGTGATGCAAAATAGCGGAGCTGCCCACGTGCAATGGCTAAGGGTCGAGTACATAGATTGTTCGACAACGTTATAAGATCTGTGTCTCTCGTAAAATACCGCACCGTATTTTTGAATCCAAATGGAAACCATGGTTATGATAAAAGTCCACACGAAGGCCACGAGCTGTAAAGATTAATACTCAATGATTAACACGTCAAATCGCAGTGTTATACATTTCGGATGAAATAATATTACTCTGGACATTTTGAACCCTCTGTTTTTCAACTCTTCGACCACAACGCCAGCCAGTAGTCCGGCGTAAAAAGGTATACCCCTCGTGTAAAACGCTCTGTAGACGGTTTGGAACTCATAAGAGCTACCCGGGTTCTCCAGAAACCTACATTAAAAAAAAATTCGGTTTACCGTAATGTTACATAGCAACAATAATAAAATGCAAATTGTATTTCTCGCGTTGAAAATATTTTTCTGTATATCGGTTAATAGACTAGTCGTAATAATTATTTGCCGAGCAAACTCGTTTGATGACTTACGGTAACGTTATCCTAACCATACCATAGGTTTGCGTAACGTAAGTCCAAACGAATGGTATGATCAAAGACACACATAGAAGCACACTAATCACTAACACGCCGACTTTTCGGTTCTTCATGGAAACGTAAATGACAATAGTGCCGATGATGAGAAACTGAAAGAGACATGAAACGTACCATCCAACAATCATGCACTGAAAAAAAAAATTCGTTAAAATATTGAACGCTAAAATAATACAATATTTTATGACCAGTGAATATCTCATTATCATTAACGCCTATTATTGAGGGGATTAACTTGCAACATGTTTATCAACTCTAACATAAATCATGAAGTGTTATTGATTCGTTTGTAATGGAAACAACCCTTTATCACATTTTGACTACGAGCATATACACAAATAATAGTACGAATATTGCATGTACTGACAAAATGAAACTATAACGCTAACTCTAAAATATAATTGATCTATTAAAGTAAATGTTTTTTGTCAACATACCAGAAATTTTGTGTAAATAACAATTGAAATGGGTAAATTGACCATAAATCAAAATTATATAGATTATATTATTTAATTGATTTAAATTTTAAATGTTAATGAATTGTAATTATTTTAATCGTCGTGTCGGTGCAAATTACCAAAATAAAAATTTAAAATATTAATTGTATAATTTATCAATGTTGTGTATCAATAAATATACGTTGTGTTCCTATACATACTTTTTGGTTTGTCACTAAAATTAATAAAGGATTAACTCATATTAGTCACAGTTATACTTCATCTATAAACAAATCTTGCAATATCTAATATTAAAAGGGCTATTTTATGATAAGTTTGGACATTTTAATTGTTTCAATGATGATTTATTGCATTGCGTTGCATTTTAATTAGTAGGTAATTCTGAAAAACGTATATAGTAGCAATAGCTATTAAATAATCAAAATCGATTCGTTAAGCTATGTTATATAATTTTATTCGAAATAAAATTAATGAAGCGTTTATCAATTCCCATATCATTATACTATTGTATTATACGAATCATGAATTATGGCTTATGAATGGCGGGTCCATGCAATATAATATTATATTGTTATACAAAATACACGTAAATCTTTGATTGTTAATATATACGCATATAATATGTATTATATAATATTGTGATATGTATTGAAATCTAAACATTGACGTGCGGACATTCCGAAGAGAGCCCTGAATAAGTTGTACGCGATCAGGCTTACTTGGTTATCGACATCGATGAAGTTACTGATAGCCAAAAAGTTCGCCCACCAGTAGTTCTTACACTTGTCCACCTCGGGCCACATTCGAGACGCCCAAAACGGACCGCTGTACAAGTACGGTATGAAGTACACCGTCAACAGCATCATCAATCCGTAGGCTGGCAACATCCTGCGAGATCAGACACATAACTGTTAGGTACTATATTTTTACCAAGTCACACAGTATATGGTATATTATTAAGCGGGAAATGTTCAGTCCAATAACGACGCAATAGCGCAATACGTATATAGATATATATAAATAACAATATAAGAGTAATACAATTATTTTTGCGGTCGTGTTGAACGTGCGATAAACGCTCGTTTCCTTATAGGTATATTTACGTACCTGAGGTACTTGTAAAATATGATCATCGGTATCTGGACCCAGGCTATTCCGCGTTTCAGGAAATGCTCCTTGATCATGACGTACATCAAGAAACCGGTGATGTAGAAAAACGGATCGACTACGTTCATGCCCGTCAAGATGATGTCCGGTCCAATTTGGTACAACTATATTTATTTGCACGCATTTTATAACGGAACGCAAATCAAATAATACACATCAATAAAAATATCAAATATAATCTTGGTGAACTCTGGACGAATCCAAATACCACGGGTTAGTGTTTTTGATTATTTTACATACTATATAGCATAACGCGCGCACATGGAAAATGCAGCTGCTTCTCCAGCAAGATTTTCCAATTTCCTCAAATTTTATACAAGTGGCCGAGTGAAGGATGGCGATTTCTTTCGAATAGACAGCAGAAATATCCAGTGAATAAACTGTCCTTATCAATTTTTAATTTGAAAAATACCCTTCTTCTTAAATACATCGTGATGATCCAATAAACATATATATCAACGATGAAAACTGAATTTTTAGAGATATTTTTTATTTTTATTATTAAAAAGGATTTATTGAAATTTATTATGATATTTTAATTTTAACAGAGTTAGGTTACCTAACTATAGTATGCGATATACGTAATCGTATAGTTTTTTATCGTGACATCACGTCAAGGACTTAGTTGAGAAAACAAATTGGAGTGGGGGGTTTGGAGTCTGGACCTCCTTAGCTAAAATCTTGCCTCCACTATCAAGAATACCTGTGCATGCTTATATGATATAGCCTATATTCGTCACTACAGCGGATATAGCAAACAGCTGAAAATAATCAAGTTAAAGTACAGAGATTATAATACGATGATCTATTTTGAATGTATTATATGCATATGAATAAATACGAAATGTTTTCAACGCTCTCAATCATAACGCTGAGAATTAAGTGTAATAGCTGTGCACTTAGACTTTAGAAATAATAATTCGCATTACCTTTTCCGCGGCTATTGCGTACGACGTGGGGTGCATTGAATAGAAAAGGTATTTGTGCCCGAATAATGTCAAGACCATCGCTAAGACTTTAATACCGTTGAAAATGTTGAGTTCGTTATTTTTGTCATATTTGATTAAACTTCTGCCGTTATGAACAATCGAGAACCAATACACACAATCCGGTAAGTTAGCTGTAAAAATGTACACGAAAACCGTTAGCGTATAATATACTTATAAAGTATATACTTACAATAAATAACATTGTAAATTATGCAGTAGTACATTTTATAATATTTAATACCATAACTATATTTATGAGATTCATTGACACGATTAAACTTAGTTATGAAACATAACCATGTGAATCGTCAGTCGTCACCTATTATTACTTGTACCTATATTATACGATATACTTAAAACATCCAAGTTTAAACAAACTATATTTACGTTTAGTGTAGTTAAGCTTGGATAATAATTCAGGAACCTTGTATGTCGAATGTACTTACGCGTATAAAAATATTGCTTACACAAAATGCCTAATAAAATACAAATGAGGCGTCGTTTCACCTTCGTTACGTCATATTTTCAAGAATACCTTCAATGGATACATATTTAACATTCGTTTTTACGCATCGAATCTAACAATTTGCTATAGGGCTAAACCTAAGCAGTATTATTTTTCGTAAAAGCGTTTATACGTGTGTGTGTATATAAAATTATGTTTTGATAATATAAAGCTTTTTCCGGTCAAATCCAACCGGAGGGCTCGTCCTGGAACCGTATATACCTACTACGCCGTTCAAAAATATATAATTTCAATTTAAATAAATAAATATTGTTCAAAACATATAGCTGTTATTATTTTTTACGATTATTATAATAAGATATTATGCATAAACCTATAGGTGCGGTATACATTTTATTTTATATCTATGCGTATATATCTATACTCCGTCGCTGATTCACCCGGCTTTGTATATATTCGGGTCGGCACGGATCTTTTGAGACTTTCAACGTGAGAGGTTCTCTTTTTTATTTTAAACGTAAATCGAAAAGGTAATAGGAAAAATTGAGGGAAAATTCAAACACAAACACATCGTGTGAAAAGTAAAAGCGAACGAAGCTGACACGAAATTATATAAAGGCACTGCAAAACGCGCAGCTAAACGAGTTCCCGCGAAGATAAAAAAATAATAAACTACGTAATTATTGTAGAGATGTTTTATTTATTTATTTATTTATTTAAGTATTTATTACTTATAACACCTCGGAGAGCAAGAGTACAGTTTTGGTTAGTACAATATAAACCGATAAAATTAAATATAATATAATATGTTAAAAATATAATTTTTAATACAGTGACTTATCATAAAAGTAGGATAATCTCTAGAAAAATGAGAAGGAACATTAAAATATATCTTGAAAAATATTTCAGGGAAATCCACATTTTTATTGCATAACTTATGAATAAATTAAATGTCATATGAATGATCGTTGATTAGCAAGTCTATTGAGACTACGTGTGAGTCATGTTAGTTGTGTCAGCTAGCTTACTAGCTGCTGTTGTATTGGTCTTTTGTGCAATAAATCTTAAAAACTGTTTCTGAATATTTTCAATTATAACAATCCGATTCTCGGTTGTGGGATTCCAGATAATGGTATTATACTCTAATGTAGAACGAACTAAAAAGCCATATAAAACTTTCATGCATAATGAATTCGAAAACTTCCAACAATTTCATTTTAGAAAACCTTATGTTTTTCTTGCTTTTTTATAAATCATGTCCAAATGGTCATTAAATAAAATATTATTAGATAAAATTACACTTTAATTATTTATTGATGGTTGGTACTCTGTGTTTAAAGAAATATTATTAGCTGTATATAACATGGTTTTTTTCGTCGAGTAAATGTGATTTTATAATGTTATTAAGTATATTAGTATTACTTCATTCGTAGAACTATTAATAAAATAATATAATTTTAGATCATAATCCGTAAATAATAAATATGTAAATTTTAAAAGTTAAAAATACTTTATTCAGGTGATTCACAAAAAGTAAAAACAAAAGGAGTGAAAGATGAGTTAGATGACCACCCTGTGATTTTTAATAAATACTAAAAATGAAAATTATTTTTGATATTTATCTGTTGGTTTCTACAAGATATATATATATGAATTTAACTAAGAGAAAGGAAGACTCGAAATTCGTAACAGTTTCACTTTATGAATTAATAAGCCAAAATTAATTGTATTAAATACTCTCCTTCAATCGGGATATATATATCACATCAACCTCCAATTTCTGTTACTTCTGCAGGGTCAGTATAATATACTAACCAATTCATTGCTTTAGATTTTAGGCAACGAAACCCGTGTTCACTAGTTCAATATAGGATGGATAATATAATTTAATACTGTTGAAAGCTTCGATAACAATATATTTTCTATAAGTTTAAAGGAGATGCATTGATTTTGGATACCAGACGGTGATTAATAATAAAACTTTTATCTCCAGACTTGAAGGTAGGTAAAATATAACCTATATTTTCCAACGATTCGAAAAACACCAGTAAACAGCGTAACAGCTATAGTTGAAAAAGGTAGTAAATAGGAAACGATGATAAACTTTATGACGAAAATTATACAAAATGATATCAGAAACTAATAGTCAGGTCCTGGAGCAATTTTAATATGTAAACTATTTAAGCTATCAATGATATCTCCTACGTATATTTTACATTATACACGGCAACAAAACCATAAATTTTTGAATTATAATAATAATTTAAGTACCCAGGATTGTATTATTATTATTATTATTATTATTATTATTATACTCATCGAACATATTCGAAATTACTTCACCGTTGTCTCACAATTTGCCATTAACCTATTATAAAGTACATTAACCTAAGAATTGAATAGGATTTTTTTTTTTTAACACATCCAAAAGTTTTCGCGAGTTACCACGTCCGTGAATACATATAAATTGTTTCACAAGCTCTCGCAACGTGTATATTATTATAATAATATATAGTAATGTCCGCAGATGAAGCAATATAAGGTCAATGCGTTATAGATGCGTATTTGCTATATATATATATATATATATATATACTACAACCTATATCATCGTCTCTGTTCCATTGTCTGTCCCAACCGTATAGACTTGGCGCTTTGTTCTATAACAGAAGTAATGGACAAAAAGCTTTATTGGAAACTGCTATAGCGTTTCAATCCACCAATGAATCCGTTAGTATTATTGTACACGTAGGTGCTCGGACACGCAGTATCTTCGGGTACGATAGTGTATGATTCGACCTTTTGCAGTATAAGAATCTCACGCTCGACCATATTATACACTGCTAGCCGTTTCGACTATCTGTGCTACACCATTTCACATTATCGACTATACGTTAATATTTATAGCTGTAGAATTTCAAGTCGATTTTTTGAGAAACAAATCCTGATCAGTTCAAACAGTTTACTTTTCGATAACTTGCTTGTTGACCTCGAACAGAAGTCACATAAATTGCACTTGCTTATTTCCGTACTCATACACTATGTATGTGTATACGTATTAGGTACTCGACCTTCCTATTTGTCGTTCTTTCGAAAATCGTCAGTTGTTCTCGTTCAAAAGAAATTCGTATTTTTTCGTTTGCTAGTATACACTTCTTAAAGTGTAAAAAATTAACAACTTTATAAAATAAATTACGCATTAAAAACCTCATCGATATCGAGTATATATATACATATATATGAACCAAGCAGCGTACTTATATTTATTCTACCAATTTAATATCAATTTTTAAAATTTACATCAAAAGTTCCATTATAACCCAATGTATAACTCAAAAAATAGTAATTATAAGTGTTTTTATGTTTAATAGTTTTGATATTTGTGTATTTTTGTGTTTGTACGTAACATGATTGATTTAAAATATTTCTTATAATACCAATGGTCATAAATATTGGCATTACATTTACATTATGTTTCTAATCATTCTTTGACATTTAATGAACACATATTTTTTATTAAAAATGTAAAATATTATAAATTAAGATTATCTATAAAATTAGGTACCTATGTCAATTTACTATAATTTTGTACTTATTATTTTTCCCCTATCAATAGTTGTTTTTATGAACAGTAGCCGGTGTAATCAATATCCGGCAGCGGTGGAGTTGATAATATATTTGATATTTCAAAACCGGAAATTTTAGGGGAACACATAAAATTATCATAATTCATTTTGTGCTTTTCAAAATATTAGAAAATTTTATTTTTTGTGAATTAATGAAATATTTTATGATTTCTGAATTTTATAATGTTGTATAAATTCAATAATTTTTTTTGTATAAGTTGCAATTTAATTTTTAAAGTAGATAATGAGAAATAAAACGAAAACATTTAAATTGATTATGATTGTTAGTTTATGATGTATAGTTGACATTTCATTGTATTAAACAATTGACAATGTAAGGAATCAACGAAAAGATATAACATATAGCTCCATAAAAACTATAACTTTATTTTCTATTGTACATTATTTTATAAAAATAATTTACAATAAAAAATAATTCACGAATTGTACATTATACATGTTAAATATGCGTATTTAGGGGAAATACGAATTCGAACTTGTAATTTAAAATAATGTACTAAAAATGGATATCTTATCATCTTATTTTGATAATTTATGAAATTAACTATTTTAAACAAGTAACCAAGTTAAATGTTTATCCTTGTTATTAATATTTAAGCTTGAAGCCTACTTTGTTCGTATTATACAGAAATAGTGCGTGAAACAATAGAAATATTTAGATATCGTCTGTATATTTTAATGAAAATAAGTCCTCATCACTTAGTTTTAAGATAATATGTAAATACGTATTATTTATCTGCAGTAGAAAAAATCGATAACTACTCACCTTTATTTATTGTGTCCGTGTTCCAAGTTATCTTTACCAAGTGAATGAATGTGGACAAGCAACTTATCACGAACAGCAAACATATCACCACTCTGAAAAAAAGGATTGGATATGAGCTTTAAACAAAATTTTTTTAGAAACAGGCAGAGTGGGGTTTTTTGTTACATACAGCGCATATTACTTAGACAATTTTAGAATTGCTTATTTTCGCAGATAATTATGTTTTTTATTACGTAACATTTTTCTAATTCTTGAAAAATATTCCAGTGAAGTATTGTTGAAATTGTTCACTGGACGTAAAATAATATTGTCAGATTTACCTGGTAAAATAGTATCCAGTATCGTAAGGGTACATATGTTCGTCGGTGGAACACAGCATAGGTTCGACTTTGACCTGGGGTTGTACTAAGTGGGGCAAAAAAACGTTGTCGAGTTCGTTCTGTAAAGACATTTCCAGATCAGCAGCGGTACACGATTCCGGTATGCAGATGCCAATTTTCACTTCATTCCGCCGGTATCGGTATTCGTGATCATCAAACTGTATGATAATAAAATTCAAGCAAAATACAATTTAAATATTGACATATACATCAGGGGTCATCAATTAATCTCTTTCCAGTGCTACACGAAGAATCCAGTGATTTCTCGCGGACCATCAAATTTCATAGTGCATAATATGGATAATTGCCATATTATTATATTGTTATAGTATCGTAGCCTAGCCATAACCGTAGTTTATTCAATCACTATCGTTGGCTTGACCTAACAATGTGCAAAAATAAGTAATTAGCTACGTCACTAATTATAACAACCACGCATGTTAGGTATAACGCATTAAATCAGCGGTTCCCAACCCATGGATCGCGTCCATTTATGAGCTGAGGGTAGCATGGAACTGAACCGTGGACCAGATCATATTATAATATTAACATATTTAAATAATATGATTAAAATAATATTATTATATACCTAGAAACTTGATGGGCTCTTCGACAACCTATCTGTGTGGACGAGTTTTTTCTACTTGAATTTTTTTTTTTTTAAATAAATTTAGGAAAAAACTGAATATTGACTACTTATCTAGTCTTAACTCGGGGGTATTAGCTCTATCATGGGGGACAAGCAATGTCAAAAATCGCATTAAATTATTTTAATTGAAGAATGAATTTTATTTCATAAGCAATTGATTTTTAACTCTTCCATTTCTAATAACTGACGTAACTATACATAAATACATACACATAATGTACATATAGGTGTGCTTATGACTATTCGTGGGCCACACATTTTTTTTTTTTTTTTTACAAAATTGGTGGTCCACACAATTGAAAAGGTTAGGTTAGGTTAATCATATGGTGACCTCTAACGTGTGTTGTACAATTAACCCCAGTAGTATACACCTGTACACTAATATTATAAGATTGATTATTAAAACGGTTTGTTGGCAATGAAAAACAATTCCGAGACGAAAACGAGTGTAAAGTTGTAGATATTATTATTATTATTTTTTTTTTTACCATATGCAGATTTTGTTTTTCGATTTGTACAAAAATAAAAGTTATATTTTACGGTTTTATATGTTTTTGATAACATTATAGAACCAGTGCATTTTACACTGATTGCCATTTTTAGCGCTAGTACAGTGTATCATTGTATTGTATTCAACAGTTGAACGAAATATTTACTACTGCGATGCAATTCTAGCGTTACTAAAAAAAATTATAAAATACCACTCGGATAGAACTTTAATAAATACGTTCACTGAAGTTTAAAGAGCCACTTTAGTTTATGTCTTTTGGGATAATTTTTTGCTTTCATTATTTCGTTTATTTTCGTTCGGTAATTCATAATATCATAATGATGTTTAATGATAATTTGTCGACCTATATAGGTAATAAATAATAATGTTTTCTTTAGTTATTAAAAAGTGCGTCTCAGCGGGTGTAGCTCTTCTTTTCTCTGACACACCACCCGGTAACCTTCTGGCCCTTGGGAAAATTATTATCAGAAACAGAACCAAAGAAGAGGACAACACGGACTCACCATGCAGCCATTATGGGTACCCGCAAGACACGGTAGAGCACACACTTTTCTTGTGTCCTCACTGGGGCCCACACCGATAAAGACTCACGGAGTACATCGGCGGCAGATATCTGAGAGCCAGTAAGATCGCTGACCTTATGTGCAGACCGGAGAATCTTCCGAGCAAAGAAGATAACCCCACGCGATATGAAAGAATTATACAAGCTACCAGTTGAGCCAGAGACGCATTCTACCAAATGGTAGAAGCGATCCTGTCAGAAAAAGAGGATGACGAAAGGAGACGAGAGGGTGATGCCCAACTCAATCATCCGGCATAATGCCGAATGCGACCACAAGGGTGGGAGCACGGGACAACCAGGACGACGACGGGAGCTGAGACTCCGGTCCAAAAATTCCCCAGTACGTGAAAGAAAGTATTAAATTTTGAGAGTAAAGGCTGGCGGGGCACGTCCCGTCTGCTACCCAGCCAAATCATGTGGTTGTTTTTATCAATAAACGATGGGGTACTGAGCTGTAGTGGTGTGAAAACAGTTCCAGCTCAGTCTCACGGTGAAAAAAAGGAAAAAAAAAGTTATTAAAAAGTGAGCTCCAGGATTGTTATAATTGTCATTATTTCATTATTATTATTATAGTTATTATTATTATTATTATTATTATTATTATTATTATTATTATTATTATAACTGGTACCATTTTATTGGTTTAAAATAATAATTATCTTACCCCGAGTATTTCATTCCATGCATGATCGTAGCTTTCCATCTCATCCTTTGTTTTCAAGTGAAGTGCTCTGCCGTCCACTGCACTGAGTCTTACAGCTGACATACAGTACTTGCCTTGGATTGGCGCATGCACGCCAATGCATTCGTTGTACACACCCATCTGGTGCGTGGTCCCTGCTAATATACCATTCGGATATCGACTCCAAGAATCGGACACTGTCACAGTAACAATAGTAGTTTTTGAGCAATAATAGTTAAGACTACGGAAAACCAGTAGCGGTGCGTGAATAAAATTTTTGGGGAGACTTAATTTTTGTGTAAATGAATGAAAATCATTGTCCAATAATTCATCCAATGTACAATGTTTTGATTCCATTATTTCAATATTGGATCAAAAACGCTACAAGATTTAATGTACAAGATAACGCACTACACAAATATACGCAACGAATAACGTGTCACCCGTTGGCACTTTGGCAGAGTGAGACTAGTCTCACGGACTCCGTACAGTAACCATTATCGATGCGATTACCCCCCGGAACTTTTATTTACCTCCTATCTATTAGAATTGGGACTGTCGTTCGAACGTCTCATTCGTTTCACGACGGTGGGCGTAGTCCAACCTTATCACTAAATCCAAAAATAGCTCAGAACGTATTTTCATCGAATCATACGTATTCACCCCACGATGGACATAATATAATACACACATACACACACACACATATTTATAATAAATATAGTTGACAACAATATATTATTTACACATATAGATTACACAAATACTTGAAAATAATTTAAAACAAATTAAAACAAATTTTTTTTTCCAATATTATAATTATTGGGGAGACGCCGTCTCAAAGTGTCTCCTGACGCATCGCCACTGCGGAAAACACGTATAAGTTTCGACAGACACAGCCAATTGGCTTATAGAGTAAAATTATATTAAAATGGCATCACCCAGGACCCAACTGATTTTTCCGTTATAAAACAAATAATATGTACACACAAAATAAAATGAAAATGTTTACAATGTTAATTCTCGTAAACGTATATAGGTAAAAAAATAAATAAAATAAAATAAAAAAAAGAACCGGATGGGCTACTGTACAGTAAAGGGTGTAGTGCACCTCGTTTATGATAGGTCATTACAATGGATTTGTTAAATTTGAATGCAATGATAGGTATCATTGTATACGAACAACGATTCTGAACCGATATGATATGTTGGTCTAGAATAGGTATATTATATTAATATGTTATATTTAAATTGAAATATTATGTCCATATTTGATCTTCAAACCCTTTATAAAAAATAAGGCCTATGGATTTGAATAATTTTTAAATTCTGTGGAATTTTCTATTAAATTTTCAAGTATTTAGTACAAGCCAATTTTTTTTATTAACAATTATAAAAAAAAAAAACGGGTGGGCCTCGCTTTGCTGTACAGTTGGGGGTGGAGTGTACCTCGTTTATAGGATACATCTTTATTACAATGGATTTATTAAATTTGAATGCAATGATAGATATCATTGTATATGAATAACGATTCTGAACGGAGTTAATATGTTTGTCTAAAATGTGTATATAATAATATAGTAATTTATATTTAAATTGAATTATAATGTAATTTCGTAAAAATTTAAATTAAAACAGTCATAAAATTTTTCCTCTTAAGTCTGGTAGAATTTTTTTATATATTTTTGAAAGTAAGCTTATAGACAAACTAGTGTTAAAATTCTGAATCTTAAGTACAAACAGAAAAAATTTTATGAATTTTCAACAACAAAATAACTTGCAAATTATCGCGATTTTAACATATTTTATACAAATTTGAACTTTATGGGCTTATAAAAAAAATTTGAGTGAAACCATCTCCGATATTTTTTAGTTACAATTAGTATTACTTATATTTAATCTTTTAATTCATTTTCAAGAGTTTTTGGACAGCCAAAAAAATTTTATAGATATTTAAAAAAAAAACTTACAAAAATCGAAAATTTAAATTGTCTATAAATACGTCAAAATATGTCAAAATACTTTGAAAACCTAACCAAGTATAGAGAACACCAATATAAAGATTTGGTGAAAATTTCAAGTTGTTGAGGTTTTTCGTTTTTGAGTTAGAGCATTTTAAAAAAAAACCGATATGATTTCTCAGTCTAGAATTGTATATATTATATTATATTTTACATGTAATTTTATGTCAATATTCGCTGTTCAAACGCTTATAAAAAAAATTGTGCCTATGGATATTGATGATTTTTAAATGATAATAAAAACTACTTATGCGAAATATTCTATTAAATTTTCAAGTATTTTGTAAAAGTCAATTTTTTTTTTATCACTGATTATAAAAAAAAAAATGTAAAAAATTCAAATTTTTAAATGCCTATAAGTGGCTTAAAAATCAATATAATATTTTAAAAAAAATATGACATAAAGGAAATGCCTATCTTAACAAATGGTGAAAATTTCAATTTTCTGCGACTTATATTTTTTTGAATTATAACAAATATTTAAAATCGTTTGACCATAAATCGCTATTTTATGCAATTTCGTAAAAATTTAAATTTCAAACGGTCATAAAATTTTTTCCTTTTGGTCCGGTAGAAATTTTTTTTATATATTTTTGAAGATTAGTTTATGGACAAACTAGTGTTAAAATTTTGAACCTTAAGTATAAACAGAAAAAATTTTATGAATTTTTAGTAAGAGCATTTTAAAAAAATGTAGTTTGTAAAAACGTGATTTTGCGTAAAATTTCCCGTTTTTTCGTAATTTTTTTATCGTTTTTTTTTTTCAATTTTTTCTAATAGTATTAAGAAAATTGGATTTTGTACCATCTACATTCACTTTCCTTTCAGAGAAGTTGCTGTTTAAGCAAATCGAAGCATTTTTACTGCAAAAAAAGGTGTCGTCGGACACAAAAAAAAAAAAAAAAAATACACACATCATTGTAAAATCAATAGATTCCATCACTCCGTTCAGAATCTAAAAAAAAATAATAAGCGTCTATCCACATTGGTAAATATATTTAGGATCGTACTCGATATACCACATTAAAATCGATGTATGACATCATATTCTTTTTACTCGACATGTACCTACTGTTTAAATTTATAATACAGCGTAAGGTTATCTTTAATACCTAATCGATCCCCTATTTCATTTGATAATGGGTTTGCCCTTTCATTAAGCCCTATATAATTTGTCATTTTGAAATTAATTAATTGCATTCCTCGTTAAAAATTGGAAAAAAAACACATCATATAGTTAACAAATGATTTGTTACTTTATCCTTTCGGTTTTTTTCTTTTTTTTGTAATTTAATATAATTATTGTAACTTGATTATTTATAAACATTTAGACAAGTATATACATTTCTAATTTCTAATTGAATTTCTTAATTATTTATATATTTCATGGAATTGGATTATTCTTCTACATTTCATAAGTTAATATAAGGTAATGTTTTAAAAATATTCAAATTGTTTTATAAGCAGTTGTACATTACAAATATCAATTACACATGTTTTATTATAAGTCTAATTAGACCGTTAGTTTTTACAAAGAAATGGTTAGTACGGAAATATTTTTGCATTTATTATTTGAAAAAAAAAATAGTAATTGGATTATTGATTTTTTAAATTTCCCATTAGACATTTCAAGTTATTTGATGTAATTAAATTAGACAAACGAGAAGATTAAAACTCAGGAACATGACTCAAAAGTATTTTCTGTATTAAAACTTAAAATAGCTGATAGACAATTAAAAAATGATTTTATTTTATTATTATTAAAAGTTTACATTATAGACTATAGTAGAAATTATATTTTTTTAGTATTAATCTAATCACAAAAGAATGTTTTTGAAGTACATAATATTAATTATCTTTGGTCTTATAAAACATCCATAAAAATCAAACGTTTTGGTTTATCGTCCCACTGTACCTACAATGTAATATTTTTTGACGATTTTTTGCCAACATTATTTCGTAATCTTATATTTCATGTTACATGTGGTTAATTATTGTATGTATAAAACTGATCATGTCTGGGGTCAATAATAAATACAATGTTCCATAATATTATGGCATATTACAAGTAATGTTTTGTTGTTCCCTAATTAAAACCATTATCACGAAATAAAATATTGACTGAATATGACTAACCACTTTTATTTTCCTCTATGAAATGAATTTATAAAATCATTGAATTCTTTATATCTTTTGAGCTAGGCTTGTGAAGAAGTAAAATATGAGTCACAATTATTAATCCATATAATGTCCTAATATTTTTCTCTGTGCATGCGGATACGAACGTTGTGTCATAAAATAGATTACTGTTTTAGACTCAAATGTATTATGATCACTTTTAGAAACGTGTGAAGTCGTACAAGACTAATGGCTTTAAAATGCAAATTTTTTTAATTACATTTTGTTATTAAGTGTGTATATATATATATAGTTAATAATTCGTCGTATACGTTAACGATACGGTTTGTTAAAGAAATTGTCTTGTAATCATTTATCATAAAACAATACGTATATATGTATCAACAAGAATTATGATCTTACATTATGTATATAGTTAAAAGACGTTATACATTGTTAACGTACTGTTCTACATAAGAAGGGATGGTTTATCTCTTTACACTACCTTTTTTTTTATTCGTAAATTTATTTGTCTTATATTTTTATAATTATTTGCATATTTTTATTAGTTATGCTTTATTTTACACGGTCGTCTTTATACTAATTTACACATTTATTATTATTTGTTTTAACTTTCTCTATATGTACTCCTATATAAAAAAAAATGTATTTATGTATAATAATATATATAAAAAAAAAATTTAAAAAACACCTTTCCTTCTACATATTATATGTTCATATGTACTATGTAATATACCTTTTTTAATCATGTTCACTCCCATTTTTTTACCGTTTTAATGACAAAATGGCTGCCGACGAGGGAACTGAGAGCCTCTAGAGATTGTCGCTCATTAATTCGACCACGTAATAAAGTGTATAACAGACGTAATAAATCGTAGATTTTTTTTTCCTTGTTGGTTTTTTTTATCTCTTAAAATAAACCAATTTTATTAGAACTCAGTTATATTAGGTATACTTTTGATGACGACAATGTATATCAATTGACGGTGTGTAATTATAGTGTTTGTTTTTTTCTTTTTATTTTCGTAGACTGTATTCTCTCGGGTTGCCAGAGTATGTAAAAACGATCGTGGCGGACCACAGCAGCTCAAAAATCGATGGACTTCGTTTCTGAAGTCTCGTCTCAACTGTTCCGTACCCGGTGAATTTCCTTTCTATTTCAACGAAATACGTAAGTAATATGATTATTTCTTATATAGGTGCCTGTGTAGTGTGTATTACGTATTGTTGGTTGTTATTTTATAATGTTATACTCAGCTTTTAGCTGAGTTGATAATCTCTTGTACTTAGTTTGCTATAAAAAAATAATAATCCTTTAAATTGTAAGTAATAAAATTGAACTATAATAAAACATTTTTCGAGTAATCGTCAATAGTATATAACACTAAACAGGCTACGTAGACAGCAACGTGTGAAACTGTGAAATTTAAATTCATGTCTCCCGTTTCATAGAAATGAAGATAGCTAAATAGCTAAATAAAGGTACCTAATAGTATGTATACATAATCCCGTTCAAATTTGACATTGACATTCATTAACAAAAACTTGAAAGTTTTATACTGCATACAACCCCGTTATTATGGTTTAAATTAAGTTGATTAGTTATAACTTTAATAATTTCAAAAAAACAGATAGTAACAAGTAAACACAGTTTCCTATTATCGATAAGCTGTAACAGTGCATTATAGCTTTTGCATTATTAAGATTTGAGATTAATAATGTTTAACTTACATAGCTTATAAATTGTGACTTATACTAATTTAAAATATTGTTATGTGGATATTTGTATTCTCGATATGTCTTGGTAAATTATCAATGACATTTATTCATTTAGTTTCGTAGATATTTACTATTTTAAAATATGGATTATTTTTTATTGTTATTTTATTATTATTAATTAGTTATTTTAACTATTTGCTTATATCCTAAGAAAAAAACAAAAATAGACAAATGATCAATTTTTAGTTCTGACATTTTTATACATACATGAGTGTAAATTAATTATTATTCACTTTTCTTTATTTTCTCGTTTGTCTAAATAATATTTTCAAATTATCTTGTTTTAAATCTGAATGCTGTTGTTTTACCAATTACATGATTATTAAAATCAATCTTCTTTATTGAATGATGTTAGAACGATTTTTTACATATTCACTTATAAGAATACCATAAACATGTTTTTGTCCACAATATCTTTAGATGATTTATTTACCTCGCTTCAACGAAACTGATCGGAAATAAAACGAGCAATAAATTGTATTGAGTTTTCTTTGATACGATCATACTGTTTATTCCCTAAGGGTTGTAAAAAGAAATAATCGTTTGAGGTGATTTTATTATGAATAAAAAGTCACGTTTTGTGTACCTTTCGAAAAAGTAAAACAGACGAATAAGTAATTCAACTGAAACTGAAGTTTTCGTGTTTTTCTTATCCTACTACACAATTCTAAAAACAAAAAAAATTGATGGAAAAAAACGCTCTAGTTTTTTTCTAAACTAATTATTATTTTTCATTTTCCACTAACTATCAAGGGAAAAAGTCCACCGCTGCCATTATGAAATGAATAAAATACTTAGGGAGGCAGAATGAGATACGGTGTTTCACTCGTGGAAAAATTATTCGAGCACATTAAAGGTTACTCGCTTACGCATAGTTTTAATTATAAAACCACTTTCGCCTTGCTGAACTTCTTTTGCTCTCTCTCTCTCTCTCTCTTTCTCTTTCTCTCTCTCTCTCTCTGTCTTTCCTCGCCCTCTCTTTCCCTTTCCCTCTCTCATGTACGTTAGCTTTATACTTATCTTTATACCTGTCACTTAATACATTTGACACGTACAATTACACGTCATAAAATAAAGAATTATAAATGTTCATCTATTTATTTAAAGTTCAAAACAAGTGTGTACATTATATGCACATACAATCTTTTTACATTCACATTGTACACAAAAACGTATTTGATGACAAATGTATCTTTATTAGTTATGACTACTTAATGATAACAATAAACTTATATTGGTCGTTTTCGTTTAATTTTATAACCCAAAATATTATAATATATTATATTTGGTACATTACATTAACCCTCTTATAACACATATTTCAGTTATTCATAACATATTTATTTATTCTATATTAATATTTACTATATAATTCTATAATATTATTTAAGTTATGTGGGATCTTATATTCCAAACAAATTCGATGATCAACCCAAATTCTATTATTTTATAATAGTCTGTATTGTATAATACATTTATTACTACTATTATATTATAATATATTTTCCTTGACTGTTTGTACCAATTATACATGAATGAAGTACAACTATATAAAAACATTTTAGTCAAACTCCGGTGTCTATAACTTTTAGTATATTGTTTCTAAATAATAACTCTTCAGGAGATTTTTTTTTTGTTCTTAATGGTGTACGCGACATTTTTAATATTTAAGTTATGTTGTTTATGACAGTTTTTGGTAATTGTCTTGGGTCTAACGTTTAAATTGTTAATGGTAAAACTATATAACAATTAAAACTAAGTTATCGTTTTATTATGTATTCATAAATAAAATCGATTTTTGGAACTTTTCATTACAAAAAGGAATTTTGGTCAAAAGTGTCCAATATAAGATGGCTTGTAAAAGTAAAGTACCTTAAAAAAAGAAGACATCTTATCCTTGAATTTCAGTTTTCGTTGTTGTTTTATGTTTCGACATAATTTATTATATCCATCTCAATACGTATATGATACATTATATGACTGAGCTAAATACTATTCCAATTTAATGTTAGTTTGCTTTGATCGAAAAAAAAAAATTTATTTTGACAACAAAGAGTATATATGATTGGATTGCGTGAAAGTTGAAAAAACCACAAACCAAAATCACATGACTTGTCGTACTGAATAATAACACAATACAAGATTAACTGCTTATATTATCTGTTATCCTTTCGCGTTCTCATCCAATATGCATGTGTTAGAGAAATAGGTAGTTAAATATTATAATGGGTATATCTTATTTGGGTTATATTTGTTATATATTCTTTGAATATACATATCGGTTGAATATATATATATATATATATATATATATATATGTATGTATATAAAACATAATTTGTCCTGATTGACTGATTGATTTCATAATCGCTTAGCTAGAACCGCTGATGAATAGGTCTGATATTTTGCATACAGATAGCTAAAATAACGTAGGCATCTGCTAATAAAGGATTTTCTGAAAATAGCATAAGGGTCGATGGCAGTTTGAAAAAAATGGGCTTAAATGTATAATATTTTATGTTGATTTTGTGTTAATTCTATGATGATGGATATAAAGTAACCAGTAAATGTTGAGAGTCCAAAATAACAATAAAATAATCAATATTATGGTCTAAAAAAATAATTAGTCATTTTTGAAAACTCGATAAAAATAGAGAACATCACCTAGCCAGAACCTCTATAGCTATGACTGTTATGAGTATGAAATTTAGTCCGTAGTTTCATATTATGATGTGGGCACCTACCAAGATAGAATTTTTACAATTCAACCTCTAATGAGGTTAAAAGAATTAAAAATGGCCGAAATCACCTAGCCGAAACCGCTGAAGCCCTGAACCTAGATATAATTCGTATTGCTGGTAAATTAATCTACGGGTAACGCCATTTAACGAAAGCTAATATATTATATGAAAAAATATATAATGTTAATATGCAAACTATACTTGAACGTTAATTAACACGACTTGATTTTATGTGAACGATGACGACAATTTGTGAAAAAAAGTTTTTTGTTCCTTCAAATCTATCAATTTATGTAGTTTATTAATATATTGTGTATTCCGAAACAAGTTATTCGATTTTTACCTTACTCGAGTTTTAAAAATAAAAGTACAAATGACTATTGCAGCGTATATTATTGTAATTGTGATTTACGTGTGCACTGTACCTACACAAAACTAAGTTTAAAAATAAAAATTACTCGACACACGTGTACCGATTTCAATACAAAAAAAAAATTGTCTTCTCCCATAAACATATAGGTGTGCGCTCAGGTGTAACACTTGTAAGTTGTAACGTCTTAGATTTGTAGACATTTTTGTCTCTTTTCTATCCGATTGCTTTTTGAAGTGATTAGAGTTTTAAATACAGATTTGTGTTTTGCATGAATTATTATTAGTACTATCAAAACCATTTAACGAAAAATAGAGAATACAATTTATAAGATGACAAAAGCCCTTGTAAATCTGTTTTCAGAATATATAATTTTCGAATTACCATGTAAATCAGACTGATGATGGTAGTGTAAGGTAGGCAATTTTTGGCGAACACATTTTGTTATAAGATAATACCTATTATATTGCATTATTGAACAGTGATCTTGCGATTTGTGTTTGTATTTTCCCTCTTCTCGAATACACCTGCAATCTAAATACATAATAAAGTGTACCGGCACCGTTGGTCCGTGTTGGATTTTAATCACATACTCGCACACAAACGGTTTACATATATAATTATGTATATTATTCGTATACATGTATGCGTTTAAGTCGAGAGTTATACTGCTGTAGACTTTATAGATGTATAATTCACCTATACGCAGTCTACATGCGATTTTAAACTTCGCTCTCGAGAGTGAATATACGTGGCACGCTCAAAGGGTGCTATATGTGTACGACACTTCAAAACCATTTTATCAGTCAAGTGTGTCCAAACACATTTGTGTTAATATACGTCACACGCATGCGCTTATTAATACCGACAACATATTATCCTTGACCCATTACACATAATATAATCACCACTGATGTTACAACCGGGCAACCACTACCTACCTATATTATACGGGTATACCTAGTACTACCACAACTACTATACGCAGTTTTGCTAGTTGCACGCACGTGCCGCATTTATATAATATTCACTGTCGTTTTTTTTTTTTGTTTTTTTTTTTTTTGTTTTTTCTTTTGTGATTGTCGTTGAACGCGTTCGTGTTTTCCGTTTGTCCCTCGCAGAGTCATCGACGGACCTGGTGCAAGGCGTCTACGGCACCCAGCAGCAATTCATGATGTACGGCGTGTTTACAACGCCCGTCAACAGCATCACGGGATCGGCGGTGTGCGCGTTCTCGCTGGCCGACGTGCTCGACTCGTTCGAGGGCCAGTTCAAGGAACAGAACTACATGAACGCCAACTGGTTACCGGTACCCGCGGTAAGGGTACCGGACCCCAGACCGGGTCAGTGCGCCAACGATTCCAGAACGCTGCCCGACCTCACGCTCAACTTCATTAAAAGTCACTCGCTGATGGACGATGCCGTACGGTCGTTCTACCGACAGCCCATTATCATCCGTACAAGTGTCAAGTAAATATTATCAGCTGCCGTCTCTTACGCGCTCGTACACTAATGCAGTGTGTATCAAGGCCACCCGCAGGAAGAGGGAGGGATCACACGCCTTCTCCCTGTTTTTTTTTTTTAATTTTATAATTCGTTTAAACTTTTGATGTGATACCGGCGCTCACTCAGTCTTCTCTTATTTTAATGTAAACATGATGAACATATTAATTGTGCACGTATAATACTAAGGGGGTATATAGGCAGTTTATATATTATAAATCCTAAAGTGAAGTTTAATTTTTTTTTTTACTAAAGGGATTTATAAAAACAGAATCTATTATAAGTATATTGTTTTTTCGCTGCCCCCCCCCTCTCTGAGAAAATTTTCTGCGGACGGTCTTGGTCTATGTCAGCGATTTCCAACCTGGGGTACGCGTACCCCTTGGAGTACTCGAGATGATCATAAGGGATCAGTGAAAATAAATTGGGTGATGGTGAAAAATGTTGAATTTGTTTTATTTAAAATAATTCGTTTTGGAAGTATGCAATACATGTTGTTAAAAATTAAAATTTGATAGAAATTTTATGTGAAACAGCTTTCAAAAGTGAGTTTAAAAGAAAACAACTTATTAATTTTTAATATTATATCTTGCATCGTTTGTGCCTGATTTTTAAAAAATATGTAATTCCAAACAATAGGTCAAGGTTCCACTTAATTTTTCTACTCATTAAATAAGTAAAATAATAATTTTATCTTTATTTATTGTGTTTCTTATAACAAAATATGAAAATGTATATATTTTTTACATAATATTATGTTATTATTATATTTTATTTAAACATTTTATGAGTATTTATTGAAAAAAAAAATTAAAGTTATGATGAGGGGTACAATTTAGCAAAATATTAAGCTTAGGGGTGCTGAAAAATAAAATAGGTTGGGAACCGTTGGTCTATGTGTATGATCTGATATACCTACACTTCATACGTGTACGCTACAATATACACGTTTACGCACGATTTATAATATTTTTTCCCCCACTCGTGCACAGTTACAGGTTCACCGTGATCGCTGTGGATCCCCAAGTCAAAACCATCGACGGGAAATTCTACGACGTCTTATTCATCGGAACAGGTATTTATTATGTTAATACTTATATTGCGCAAAAGCGCTTATAACATGTATTATAAATGCCATCTTGTCGTGCATTATCTTATATATTCTTATCGTGTTTCGTTTGACATACATGTCACAATTTTTGCATATATTACGGCACTATACGACAAAGGGGAATAATCTGAAGCTACAAGAAATGTAATAAACTATAGCCGAAATATGTGCTTGTATAAATATTTATACTATTATTTTATTTCCATACGTTATATACTTCAACTCGAGTATCGTTCCTCTTATATGACTAGGAAATAATGGATTTCATTTCGCTATATAATTTGTTTGAGAATTTTTTATACCTGATAAAATAGCGAATATGTAGATAAAATGGTTTAATTATATTGTTATTTTACTACAATTGATTGAAACAGTTTTTTAAGTTTCAATAATATAAGAATTTCAGAAAAATTATTATAAAAACATGTCACGAAAAATAAAATTGTAATTTTTCCTAGATGTTATGAAAATATTGTAAGAAGACAAAATCAATATTGGTCAAAATTTCTTATGCGAATAAAACTTAATGTTATGGAAAAAAATACAAAAGTAATTGATATCTCCGTCAAAAATGTATCACTTTATTATATCTATGACATAAAAATAAAAAAAAAGATGAAAAAGCAATTGTATTTTTTGAATGTAACTTAAGAACTTCCACCAGTTCGTCTCTTATTGTTTTACTAATATCCAACAAATTTGGTCAATATTTATCTTACATACTCGTTGTTGTTCTTAAATCGCATCACAAAAATTAACAGACCCGTCTGCGTTCATTTCCACGCCTCGAACGTGTTTGTTTTAATTACGTGTTTACCCTCGTCGTTTTAACCCGTTAATTTCCAATCGTCTTAATTTACATGCAGATAGTGCGAATCTATTGTTCAGCCATTTATCATATTAATTTCACGGACGTAAATTATAGTTTATAAGCGTATGTTTCACGTTTCTTGCGCAGACAGCGGTAAGGTCCTGAAAGCAATAAATGCGGCCAGCGCAGACACCAACGAAAAGGTGAGTCCGGTCGTCATTGAAGAGCTCTACGAGTTTGGAGGCCCCGGCACAACGGCCGCTGTGCGAAACATAAAGATAGAAAACAAAAGGTTGCTGGTCATCACAGACAGACAAGTGGTATCCCTTCCACTCGATAGATGTCAAAATCCACTCATAGCAACTTGCAGGTAATTATTATATAGTTACATCAAACATTGTAAAATGAATAATAATAATAACAATAAAAATAATATTGAAAAGAAAACAGCAACTGGACCTAAACGTGCTACGTGTTTTACATTTCTTATTATCGCAGCATAAACATAATATAATAATAATAACACTAGCACGTGGTTTATACAAATTAACGTCGTCGCCTCCGCTCTTACTCGATTGAACTTTATTTTTTCTTAGAAAAGTTTTTTAGGTTATCAAAGTTTTGATTATATTTTACTCGTAATTATGAGTAACTTTATGTAGGTATATAAATTGTGTTCGTATATTTTATTTTAAATTCAATACTTTACTCTTAAACCATTTTTGCAAATAATATAAATAATATTTTGACTTCACTCGGTTATATAAGTTGAAAAAAAATCGCGCAATGGAAAACATAACAATCCAATTACATTTTTGACGTGGAAAATGCGCATATATCACCATACCAAGTGTCGAAACCCTATACACTATATTTTATTATTGACTACTCGTTCTATATTATATTACATATAGGTATGACTTTTATTGTTTTATCTCCACAGCGAATGCATTGGTCTTCAAGATCCATATTGTGCGTTCGATAAAATCAATAAAAAATGTCGTTCTATGCGGGAAGTTCCTACCAGTCGGTGGCACGAATTCTATCAAAACATCCAGACAGGCTTGCACCACGAATGTCCGTCGGGTAAGCACTACAAATTTTTGGAACGCATCAAAATTATATTTTCTTAAAAACACCACTAACAATATTAAATATACGTCAATTTTTTATTTTGTTATTGCTCCATATTTTTAGTTTCAAACAGTAGAAAAGATGCAAGTATTGGATTCGCTTCCAATGCTCAGAGTGGTGATATTGGCAAATCAATCGAAGACATTGGTGACACGATAAACCTTTCGCAAGACGATCAGGCCCCGCCATTTGGTGAGTATAATATTATGTTCCATCGTCGAACGTCACTGTTTTTTTTTTTTCCATTTTCTCCTCTCTGATTATTTGATTTTAATATATTACTGCTGTTTATTTTTCCAAAAGGTGCCAACAATGACGACGTCAGAGTGGATGAACGCGAAGAAGGTAGCTACACCATGGAGACAGTGTTAACAGCCGTATTCGCCGCGTGTTTGGCCGCTCTGTTGACAGGTTTCCTTGCCGGTTATGCGTGTGCTAGGAGGTGCACGAAGAGCGAAGATGACAACTTACCGTATCCAGACACCGAGTACGAATATTTTGAACAACGGCACAACATGAATGCGTTAGTATATTAAATTAAATTAATATTTTAATATATTTTTATATTATCTATATGGTTCTAAATGCCTATTTATGATAATAATATATTAACTTATTATGGATTATCTTTGGTTTGTGTCAGGGAAACTATATAATATTCATCGTCATTTAATTTCGAATTTTCAATTTTGTCAAAACAGTAATAATTGAACATGTTATGAACGTCTTATAAAATACCATAAATTCAAAAAACTTATAATAAAGTTTAAATTTAATAATCTGCTCGTTATAAACCTCATTAAAATACAATTATGTATAAAACACATTATCTTAGTTATTTTCTCTTTTAAAAACCATTAATATTAATTTGTATACTCATAAAATATATTAAGATATAAGAATTAATTTTATAAAATATAATTTAGAGTAGTTTGGAAAATGCATGATTCATTTGATATGGTATTGTAAAAATAATTACATTCATAATCAGACTTCATATGCAGTAAATATAAAAAAAGTTTATGCCAATATAAAAATAATAATAATAATTTATCAATGGTATTTTTTATTGTTTTAACTGTATAGGTTCATCATTTTGAATAATATTAAATTCATTTTAATCCTATAATATAGAATGCCTTGTCATTTGTAGTTTGATTGCTACCCAAGTATATCTCATTGGTCTAAGTCAGTGTTTCTCAATCTCAAACACAGTGTCGCGAAATAAGTCCAATTGTATAATGAGGTGTATTTAACAATACCTAATATACAAAAAATTATGTATACAATGTATAATGTACAACAATTTATAAATATATAATGAAATAAGTTGAGTAATATTGTTTACAACTCATTTACTTATCTAAAAATTCTAATTAAAATAGATATTAAATAATTCTTAATTAAAATAAAATATTATTACATAAGTGCCGTTACCTTTATTTTTTTATGTAACGTTTCCCCAAGTATGAAATATTTTACTAGTGTACCATAGTATAACAGAAGTTGAAAAACACTGGTTGTTTTCATTTTTATCATCTTACATTTTTATTTTACAATTGTTGATTTTATCTGAACAATATTTTTCTTAATAATCCTTATAATCATAATATTATGAAAAATGTTTTATTTTAATATATTGTTTGTACAAAATTGATCATATAATTTTCGTAAAAAATCCTACTTAAATTCATTAAAAATAAAAAAAGTGATAGTTATGTGTATTAATTATAAACACCCTTCTGGGAAACTTTCATATCTACTACTGATGGTGCCATTCTTTGGTTAACTGTATAGAAATTTAATATGCGATAATAATGTTGCTATAGCAACCTAAGGGGTTAAGAACCTCATTGCTCTAATGTTTGGAGTTAATACATTGTTTTATTAACATTAATTCAATGATAATGCTACAATTTTTATAATGATGATAATAATAATAATAATTGTGACCAAGTAGTCAAATGTTAATCTCACCTCTATTAAATTAAAAAATTAATAGCCATTGGACATTACAGGAGAAGACTTGGAGAGCCCAAGTTACTGCCACAGGAAGAAGTCACGTATGCTGAGCCGGTACTAATACCTCCAAACAAAGTAATACACGGTTCACCTAAAGCTACTCTCAGACACGCACCGATGCCACCAATGGGCTTTACCCAATTTCAACCGAACAACGCTCAAGACAGTTATTATTCGCAGCAACAGAATATCCGTGATCATTTCGGAACACTCCGGTCACAAAGGGAACACAAAGTAAATACGTCACGCCGCGTAATTGCATTTATAATTGTCGACAGGGTTGTGCGGCGGGAAGGAGTGTGCAAGGGTCATGTTTATACCGCCACCACCGTTTTAGTTTTGATTTGAGATCAATAAAAAGCCATTTAAATTCTCCTGCGCAACTCCTCGCTAACGTTATTTCAGATATAGTAGCAATGTAGCATTACATATTATATTGTATGCGTATAATAATAATAATAATGAAAATAAGAATATAAAATCCTTCAAATGTTGCCAACGTAAATCGTAATAATACGATCCTCGTGTAATTTAATATTCTACGCGTGGCATTACAGCTATTATAATATATAGCTCCCAGTTTCGCAGTAGAGAAAATTAAAAGAGTACCGATATCGACTTTTTCCCCACGAACGAAAACGGTATCGATGTTTTACGGTTAACGCATTTACGGCCATAACAATTCGGATGTCGTTTGTGTTGCCTACCCATGTCTACCCCACCACCTCCTTCGCCGATTGTACCATCGTGTTAACCGACTGATCCGACTCCACGGAGCACCCCTATTTTATGCGCGAATTCCTCTGGGTCATATCGTCGCTTATCACGTATTAACGCGATTGAAGAGAAATGCGCGCGTGAACTCACACACCGCACAATAACCCGGCAACGTGACGTCCATGTACAACATCGTATTGACGTAACGCACACGCATCGAAACATGTGCCTGCCCATTCGTGTAGGTGGAGTAATGAAGGGGTCGTTTGCTCGACGACAAAGAGGGTTACGGTGGATTCGTATTTCGTAGTCATTAATCGCACAATTAATAGAGACGAGGCGACTACCCTTGTGTACCACCAGACACCCAGTGTTAATAATAGTCAGTGGGAAAAAAACGTCACCGTTTTAGCGGCCATTGTTAACCTATCGACCGGCGTATCAATATACAGTGTATTATACCACTACTATCCAGTTGCCAATATATTATCTAGGTCAAAATATTATATAGACGCGACCGTGACGGAAACACAACGTTGTTTGTTATCGATAAATTCTTGGCCAAAAATATTATAGATTTTTATTTCTAAAAGTTATCCAATTCCTTTAAGTCGGTATTATAGTAATATATTATATACTCATGACGATCACTCGTGCGTGCGAATAATATTATTTTTCGTGGTTTTCAATGACATCGAGCATCATTCCAATCCAGAATGAAAACAAACATCCAGTTTTTCTCTCGTATATATAAGAGCGTGTATCTCGTTCGTACCATGGTAGCTAATTCTAGTGTACCTACGCTATAGACATCATTTCTTTGTGTATAATATCTGGCTTCTACTATCCGGCAATTTTTCGTCTTCAGAATTTATTCAGTCTCAGATTAAGAGGGCTGCGCACACGCCTGTATTGTCTCCGTCTTACAAACGTACAATATATAGCGAATCTACGTTCAGTAGTACCAATTTTGTATTGTTGCCTAGTTGGCATTAATATAAGCGTAAACTGACCTATTATCAAACATTACGAGAAGAATATCAGTATTTCTATGTCAGTTTTTTACGATTTTTAAGCGAGCTAAGAGTTGTTCTTAAATTGTAATAGTTTAATATATTTCACTTATACTCAAAACTTGCTTGAAAATGATAATACCATAACCGACGTGGAAACACAGATAATATACTTGCCTTTAAGTCCGATAATTGGTCAGATTACTCTAATATTAAAGCTAACTACACAAAATTAGTTTTACTGAACGCAGGTTGGCCATGTTATACGTTTTTAAGATGGATATAACACAAGTGTTTGTGGGGGGGGGCGCCCTTTCGAGGAAAAACATTTATATATTCACGCCAAGTCTTCGAGTGATCTGAAACCGGTATCTAGACAAAAACATTTGTATATTGTTATACCTACTTTAACCAAACCTATAGTGTTTACCGATATAATATTTTCGCCTACGTCCAGGTAACTTATTGCATCTTATGATAAATTAGTGTATACCTACCCATTATAATACCAATGATTTATTCTGCTTCTCTATCTACTGATAATTCATCAAATTAACAATTAGTTTTTTATTTATAAATATTTATATACTATACCTACTCAAGTCATTATTATTCGGTAGATGAATGGTCACAGTCTTAAAAATCTCTATAATCATACGTTTCCTCATTGATTAGGATGATTAGGAACAATCATCAACATTGTGGATACATCAGAGAGAATTTCTTAATTTTCATTACGAATTCATAATTATATGTTTTAGATTCTTAGTGAACCCTATATTTTTAGATCTCACAGTCTTTGCGACTAACTAAATATATTTTCTTTCTAATTTTGCCTAGTTGGGGTACATTCAGGAAGTCAGTTTTCCATATAATTGAGAAAAACTGATGAAAAAATACAAAAAGACCTTATAAATATTGATTTGATTGATAACCGGTATTTTCGATACAACATAATTCAAAATTTCGAATTCAAAAAATAATTATTGTAAAGTTTTTTAGGTTTAGAGGAACTGTAGGGGATTAAACACGTGGGCAGTGGTGTATGTGTGAAGGTTATTCACCGCTAAAGTCGTGTGGTCACTCATCCGACTGCAGCAACACCGGGTAGTGATTGTTTCGCCACACTATGTCATACATTTTTATGTCTTATTGTCATTCTCTAAAACTAAACATAAAAAATTGAAACATTTATCAATTCATTTTATTAGAATTTTTTAAATACTTGATAACTTCCAAAATATTTTAATAAAATTTATGCTATTTTTATAGGCACTTTAAATTTTTGATTTTCTTAAACAGTATTGAATACTTTTAGTATTAAATTCTATTTTTGTATAGAGGCTGATGCATACGATCTTCACTTTATCTCGTATTTTTTTTTTTTTTAGATATTTCGACCATCAGTGTGAATTTTTTTTTTTTGGGGGGGGGCCTTTACACGCTCATACTGGTAAACATACCGTTAGACCAGGACCTGTCAATAAAAATAATATTATACCAGCTGCTAATTGCATTAATATATCTTGTCACTTTTTCAGAACGATGGGAACAATTACCATCACCGAGACGGTTTTGGAACAACGCGCAGTGTGAAAAAAGTGTACCTCTGAGGCGCGTCGGAGGGGAGGGCTAGACCACCGCGTCAACAAAACGCGAACGCTAGCAGCTCGTCATCGCCTTCCCCTCCGAGCTCATCGCCGTCACCGCCGGCATCACCTTCATTGGCCACACGCATAACACCGCAACAACAACTACAGCAGCCATCACCAATGTCATCGCAACAACTGCAGCAACAACAACAACAACAACAACAACAACAACAACAACAACTACAACAGCAGCAACCACAGGCTCCATGTAGTTTTATCTACAGGGCTGGTGTGTGATCTGCGCTATGGTTACTAAATGTATTTTTTTCTATGACTATATTGTAACATTTCAACGGTGTTTAACCTCATTTAAAATTGATAATATTCATAACAATTTCTATTATTATTATTATTATTATGGTGGTTACATATCTTTTCACAAAACTTATACATGCTATACATAAAAATGGTTAAACATTTGAGTTATTTAATCAATTGTAGTCATAATAAAATACGTAATTTATATATATATATATATATATATATATATATATATATATTTAACTATATATATATACTTAACTATTATTGTATCATCATAGACGTTGACACACGTTTCTATTTTCCAGTTGTTTTTTTTTTCTTTAGAGACATATAATTAGATATTTTTTTTTTAGATCGCTATACAAATTATTGATAAAATATGTGATAGTTATTTTAAAAGCCTTTATATATATATTCTTTTTTTTATTTAGAATATAACTTTACACGCTTTAATTACGTAATTTATTTTCTAAACATAGTCTATATGATATATTTATATTTTTTTTGCCAAATATTTAAACCATTTATTTAGAGAAGTGAAATTACAAATATGTTTTGAAAGTTGGGTAGTTTTTTTCTTTAATTCAATTATTAGATTAATGTAAATTTCTGTCATGTAAATAGTCACTACCCATGTATTCTTGTTTTAATTTTATTATTTTGTTTTTATTTTTTATTCAACAAAACCAAAGAAAATACTATTTAAATAATATTACTATAAACATACTTATTTTTCTAGTGACTTTACTTTTTAAAAAATGATATATTAATGATTTAATAATTATTATTTTTTTAATAGTTATTTTATCATTTTTTAAGATTTAAAAATTAATATACTATACTCTGCTTTTTACTAACTATTATTATTATAATAAAGTTTAAAAATGTAAATAATTTAGACCTTTTCTATCACCCTAATTTATTTATAATTTAAAAATTATGTTTGAATAACCATATACCTAAATAAATGGACACCAATTTTAGGGAAAAAAATATGAATCAAATCTGTCTTTGTGGTAGGAATAGCTTGATTGTAGAATTATTTTTTCCTACATTTGATATGTTTTTTTCAATATTAAACTTATTGAGTTTCAAAAGTTTTTTTCACTGAGACATGATTAACAGCTGAGGAACTTTATGAAATATTTGTTTTAATACAAATAATACTCCCATCAATGACATCTCAAAACCTATATTCTATTTTAGTAATTTTTTTGTTTTTCTAGCACATATTCGTTTTTGCACATTTTTTCACATTAACATAAATATATATATATATTGTCTTCCATTGAAGTATAATCATTTTCCATTGCACAACTAAAACAATTGTCTATTTATTTTCACTCTCAATTTTGACTTATTTTATAAATAGTGTGTAGTAACTATCCCAAAGAACTTTTTAAATTAACTGTACCATCATACTGGCAGGTCTGAGGTTGTTAAAATATTTTCATTTGAATCTCATTAATGGGTTTTTACGTTTTTAGACTATAATATTTGTTTTAATATTTATACATATTTTTAATTTATTTGAACAAAAAAAAAAAAAGATACATTATTATGTATGTAAATATATTTTTTCTTTATTTTGATTATTATTATTTACAAAATATATTTCATATAATATTATGTGTTCAAATTTATGAAGTGATCGTGTTCGTTAGCCTTGAGTTTTTGGCTGTGTTCGAATTTTCAATGCGAACCATCATTTTGAAATGTTGACTTTAAAAAGGAATTTATTCTTATAAAAATATGCATCTGAGCACTTTCCTTTTTATTAATTTTATTAAATTTATAACACGAGTATTTTGAATATTTGTTTTTATCTAATACATACCAACATTTACAGATTTATATCTGTTAAATAATGAAAATTCTCATTAGCTTATTAAAATTTTAATTATTTTTAAAAAAAATTATCACAATATGGTGATTGATGACAAACATATTATTAATACAAAGAACGTCATGTGCAATAATTTAAATTTGTCAAAACCATCATTATCATAGAACTAGTGCAAAAGTATACATTTGTTTATTATTCTAAAATTAAAAATTAGTGATGTCGTCATTTAATGTATGTAACTCAAATGTTTATTTATTGTTTTTTTTTTTTTTGTATGTCTAATAATTATTATTGATTATTATTGTAAGGATATTATAATAATATAGTCTGCCACGGGGTTCTACCTAACTTTTGTATTTTGTTGAACAATAAAGGCGGATTGTAATAGAAAAACTAAATTTTCAGAATCGAATTTAGTTTTCCAAATCAAACTAAGTAGGTAGTAGAACAAAATATGTAAAGTTTAAAATATTTGACTGTGCTTAGTTTATTTTTCTATTAAATATTAAATATTAAATATTATTGTCGTATACTGTATAGGCGATAACGATTTCATTGTAAATTTTAATAATGCTAAAATTAACATTCCAAAAATTCTAATAAAAATAAAAACTTAAAAAAAAAGTATTAAGTACACGTAGTTGTATAATTTTTTAACTGTTAGTAATTTTATCAATTTATACTTAAAAAAATAAATAAATAATTTGTATTTTATATCTTTTTTCTTTTTTATAATATATTTATTTTATTTACTTAGGAGAGTAGTTTAAAAGTCTTTTATACTTTAGAGCTTGGCACTAACTTGTATGAAAACGGGCAACGAGACTGTAGAAGCTCTGAGATAAATATATTGCATGCTAAAATTTTAAAATTATCGCATATTGTATATTCGTATGTATCTACGCGTAAGTTAGCATGTGAAAGTTCCATTTATTTATATAACTAAACATTTTTTTTATATTAATTTTTTTTTTTTTTTCATTTGTAAGTGAAATCAAACCAAACGTACTGATTGCATACCTAATATTAATTACGGTTATTATAATGGTTAATAGTTTACATATTAAATAAAAACAATTTCTATTAGAAATGTCTTGTGTTGTTCATTTCATTCAATAAATGTAAATAATATTATATATTTACGTTTATGAGGGACTAGTGAGGAGATTACTGTCTACAGATCCTATTTTAATTTCTTACTCCCATTGACTTCTTCGTCCAGTAAGAATAAATGGTTCCATAGCTAGAAATATTTATAGAGGCAACCCTCTTCAAATTATTTATTCAATGGTTTATCCATTTTTTTATTTTTTCATCACACATGGGTAGCCATAATACTTTTGTGTATGATGTGTGATAAACTAATTATTAATAGATACTAGCTGAATAAGCTGTCGCAGCCTGAGAAAAAAGTAAAAGTTTTCTACTACAGGTACTATACTTTGTATAGCCATAGAAAGTTGGATCATAGTGGATTTTAAAATGTAAAAACCTTTCATCATAAATTAAACTAATTCGTATTGATTATATTTTATTTTTAGATATTTTTGAAGTTATACAATACCTATTTAATCAGTTTGAATATTTAAAAAAATATTGAATTATATTTGTATAAAACTCACCGATTAACATTCATTGACATTGCTGGCAGCAACTTACGAAACTCCAAAACTACACGGAAAACTTACAAAATTATTTCTCAGGAATATGGATTATTATGTAAATGCATATATTTATTGGAATAGGTACCGAGTAAGGTGTTTGAAATATGATAAGAAATGTCTCCGGTTTAGATTACACTATTAGAACATCAATATTGTATAATATTAGGTATACATATTTTCAAGGGCGCCCGCAGGAGGGGGGGCAACGGGGCCATTGCCCCCCCTGGGAATATATAGTAGTGAATATATATTATAATGTTTAAATGTACCTACAAACTTTAATAAATATTAGAATATTGTTCAAGTCAAATTATTAAACATCTAAATATTACTATTAATTTGATTCTACTATTATTTAATTAGTGCGTATATTATATTTTAAGTAATTTTTATCTTGCCCCTGGTGGGATTTTATCCTGCGGGCGCCCTTGCATATTTTATTATATTTACCTTATTTTTGCATAGTGTTATTTAATGCATATTTGTAATTTTATAGTTCACACGTTTTTCCCCTCATAGCACATTATGGTTTTTTTTTCGTTTTGTGTTTTCATGATTCCTTGGATAAGCAGATTCGGAAATTTGTCATATATTTTTTTTTTATTGTATATTTATTAGTTATAAAATGTTTCAGCATATATGAATGCTATTTACAAGTTTGTAGATTACAGTTAATTACGGTTTAATGATTTTCGGTTTATATAAATAGAGTATGGAAATGTGGATTGTAGATAATTTTTAATGAGGTTTGTGGATAAGACTATAAGAGATATGAGATTTAGTGTAGGAAGAAAAACAATAAAGACTGTTGTCGGAATTATTAAAGAGATTAATGGATTTAATAGGTAATGTTTAAAGTTCGTTCAAGATGTTTGACGTTGAATCTGTAATACTGGATATCAGTTGAGCAGCTGTTATACTGGCGTATGACGGGGGTGAATGCGATGGCATGACAACGTGAGGTGGTGCCTTATTGTTTTGAAATGTCTACCATTTTTGGTTTGTTTCTGGGTTTTGTCAGTTTTTTGTAAATGATACAACCTTTATATGATGCTGTATGTGCACCAGAGCATAGTGCACATTTAGCCGGGAGGCTACTATTTTTGGTGCACATATCAGTTGAGTGATTTTCGCCTCATTTAACGCATCTGGGCTGCTGACTACAGTAGTTGCGCGTATGACCGTAAGCTTGGCATGTGTAGCATTAAAGCGGGTTTTTGCATTTTGTATGTAGTTTTTCAATCGATACTGCGGAGTGAAGGAGTTTTGTGATCTTGAAGATTTCTTTATTGTTTTCTTTAAGAGCTAGTTTTATGCGGAACAGTGGTAAAGGACGATGGTTCCTTTTGATATTAACCACGCGCGTGGCCAAGTGTCCAAGTTCGACCAGGGCGTTTGTAATATCAGTTATGATAGTGGAGTGATGCAGATTTCTGATTACTGTTTTGTATTTTCGTTTGGAGTGCGGCCGAAAAGAGTGGAATTCGACATCGCGTTACACTAATGGCAATACCACGCATCTATATTTTACCAATTATTCAGGAGAGTGAAAAAATTGAATAAATATTAAAATATATTATACACCCCATTTTTTTCAAGTTTAAATTTAAGTTATGATTTTTGAACAATATTTTTAATAAAATTCTTTAAATTTGGTTGCTGTTTAAAAGTTAGTGTAGTTACTTGGTATTTACCAAAGTTTTTGTAAGATATGTGTTATTGAGCAGTGATTTAAGTTATCACTTAAATCCAATTTGGAGGGTAAATAATTTATTAAAGGTTATTGTACAGAAAATAAATTTTGTGCGCAAGGAGATTACAAATATTTTGATATCAAAAACTCATTTTGTGTAAAATGTCAGTTACGTGGTATTGCCATTAGTGTAACGATCGGTATCTTTTAAGTAATCAATTACTATATTGTAGTTTATGCGGTTGTTAGGCCGGATTATAAGAAATGATGGTGTGGACTTAAATGAAATATCGTTGGTACCCGTGAGTGATATTATTTTCTTACTGAATGATGAGAAATTGGTAACGTTCTTTATGTAGATCGCCGGTATTCGGATTGGCATAGGTGTGATAGTTTTAGATAGTTGCTCACAGACTACTATGTTATCGTTTGGTTGAAATACCTCATTTTCGATATCGCCGTCGGTGACCTTGGCCAGTGCCGCGTATCGATTTGGTGATGTATAAGACTCCATTTTCTTTTCTTCATGTGGTGATGGGCTAGAAGGCGATGACAAAATATGTCGGTTTGGTTTGGTTTGTGATGGTCGAGGCGGCGCCATGTTTGGCGGACTCGAAGTAATTACGGGGACCGATAACGGAGCGAACGTGTGTTCATGACGAACGTAATCGCCAGACTGACAGACTATGACATATTTTTTGAAAGTGTTCAATAATATTAGACCGTCTACAATACTACAATATCGATAACATTACGATTATATACCGAATACAACTACTACCATACATATGATTATATCCAAGTTTGTGGCTGTAACTTCGTTTCAGATTTCTGCGATACAACAAGCTATTATCGTGCTCCTGGTGAAGATCTGGAGACGGCATATTTTAATACGTATACCGGGAGACATTGATTGTATTCAGTTACGCACTTCGGCACATCATAAACCGGACGCCGATATTTTTTTTCTCGGGATTGAATACAGGTTTTCGACTCGCCTCCTAGTAGTACATTATTATTATATAATCTGAATAATATGGTCGATTCGCGTTCTCGGTTTATGTGAACATTTCCCTGAGTACCTACTGAATATTATGTCGTTATCGTTAGCATGTGCAACGTAAACGGGAACGATAGATGTTGTGCCATGTATGTATATTATACGTGTGAGTTGATGAGTTGCGACATTAGTGTACGGTATTGTTATTATTACGATAATCGTTTACTCGTACCGAGAAATTATCAAATGTTTTCCGAAACCCATTGGAAACGTTATCTCTAACACATTTATACGTGTGCACTGTGTATCGAAAAAACTAAAAAGCGAAAGAGCATGAAATTTCGTCTAGCACATAAATACGTCATAATAATATCATAATATAATGTCTGATACGCGTTTTTCATTCAGTTATCGCTTTTCGATAACGCAATATTGTTCACTGTTATAACGGGTTCGCTTATGCAGTTATGCCGCTTATGGTATTCAGCTAGTAGAGGACAGCTGGTAGTTTACCAGGGCGTAAGTACGTATATCGGACACCAAACAGTGGTTTTAACACTATATACACAATAAAACCTCTCTATAACGGATTGGGACCAAACATTTTTCCGTTTTAAATAGTTGTCCGTCATAGAGAAGTCAATTTCATATATTATTTACACTGGGACTATTGCCATTTTCCGTTATAAGGAGGATTCCGTTTAATAGAGGTTTTACTGTATACATATTTTTTTCCAAACTCTCGCCACACATGCACGTGGGCACTTCACAAATAATATTGTTCACGGCATGAGCCATGAGCGTGTATATGAACAACTTTTCAAGATATTTGATCGGTTATTATTACTGCGTTGGCATATCTATTACGAGTGTTTACTGTTTAGGCTGTGGCCACAGTGGCATCGAAATCGATGTCGGTGAAATTCGCCCGATCATCTTTAGATGAAATAAATATTATTATACAAGTGGTCTCAGTGCCTCTGATCCCACCGACGACGTCGGATATTCATCGGACGACATTACATTTCGTTTGTTTTTATAAGACGATTCAGTCGACGTAATCAGTTGGAACACGAAAATTATTTTCCAATATTACATTTTCATCATTGACTGCGAGAAATTAATAAGTTTGGTCCATGAAAGAAAGACCTTAAAGGACGGACCTTAGCAGTAATTCTTATCATACCAGAGACATCGCAAGACCTTTCGCTATTTTAATGATAAATATTTAATAACAGAGGACTTGTTTCCAACACAAAAATGAGGGGACATCCATTTTATAAATTCAAACCTGCGCTCATTGCATTTAAATGAACAGTTGTCGGCCGACGTCGATGCCACTGTCACCGCAGCCTTACGGCCGACTAATATTAATACTTGAAAAGATCCATAATAAACTTTTTACCCCAAATTACTTGTGTTAGACTTACAAAACTGATAGTATCCGCAGCACACTTGCAGTATAGTCCAACCAACACACACACATGACACATCTCGATACCTTGGTCGTTTTTCAAGCTTTGTCGAGCCGGTTCCAGGACAAAATATCTCCGGAAAAAATATTTCCCATGCATTATCGGAGATATATTTCACCGGAGCTATTATTTCGGAGATATTTGTCCAGAGATTTTTTGACCGGTCACCGTCGAGCCACAACAATAAGGGAATTTGATATCGTCGTATGCAGTGGTGAACCCTACAAGTTCATTTCGACTTTGATAAAAATGCCAATTATAAATTTCATGATAAAACAGATCAAGTGAGCTATATCCTACATGTGAATATGTGATATTAAATCATAGGTGAGCTTAAATAAAAATATGAGCGAAATAATAGTTGTTCAATGTTCATTCATCATTTCAACAATCGTAATTCACCTAAGTACGCGCCGAATACATTCACCCCGTGCGTCGACCTCGATTGACAAATTGTAATGTACTCGCGCTAGTGCGGTACCCACACAATATCAGTGTGTTGTTTTGTTGAAAACAGTGCAAACTACGGGTTAGAAGTTTTCGAACACTGTGCAGGCACAACTTATATGTATAATATTAATACGAACCGTGACGACCCGTGTTTTATATTTCCATCATGACTGCCGTCGCGGTACGTAATATTATCGTTTCGGTAAAGTACAGTGCAGTCGTCACTGTTGTTGTACCAGTCGACTATACGATTTTACTACATACACACACACACACACACACACACACATATATATATATATATATATATTATTCGTTTGAGAACTAACACGGGAAAAACAAACTTTCGGCGTCCCGCAGACAATACACAAGTATGCTGCAACTGTACGTACACACTATTGATTTGCACATACCTACGCTGTGCATAACTGTAAATGTTACCTTGCAGCTCTACCCTAATATTCCGTTCCTCGTCACGTGGACTAGACAATTAATGACGAGACAAGTTATTGGACAAGTTACGATGGACGTAGCACGCCGTCGCTCGAGGCCGGGCTACGACGTCCGTTGGAATGATAGACTGCAACAAAAGGTGACTATTTCGAGAAAGAAAAAACAAGACAGTTTTTACTCTTCTCCTTCCTCGAAAAAAAAAATTGCACTTCAAAACGTAATAATAAATATAATACAATAATACATAATATTCTAAAATTTACTTATTATATCAATTGTATACAGATTGTAAATACTTCTAATAAATAAAAAAAAAGGTACTATATGGTTACATTGTCACAAATCAACTATGAGATTCGAAATTTTTTTTCTTCTATACTATAAATAAGAAAAAACGCCATCGGTCATCTTCAATATTTTCATGAGTTTGATAATCTTTTTTCTACACAAATCTACTATTTTTCTCTTTTGCAAATAAAACGGAATTTCAAATAATAATAATATGGAAATGACGGGGATTAAAACTGGACTGTTTTCTAAAAACGGGATAAATAGCGTGCCGTTTGCGTTTTGTCGGCCCAAAGGACAAAACCAAAAAGGTCAAGCAAAGTCATTCTATATGGAGTGCGTCCATCGACCAATTAGGCGGCGACAGAATGGTAACAACAGTGGTGAAAATGGATGGAATGCACCCTGAAAATGCGAGTGCCACATACGCCAGGCTACATCTGGAAGTCGAGGTGACCGTTTCGTTCGTCACCGCTGTGGCGACGGGCAGCGGTCGTACAGTGTAGCACCAGCGAATGCGGCCTTTTGTCAACTGCAACAGCGACACCGGGTCAAGTGCATCAGTGATGGATGCAGTGCAATTAGGTGCAATTAGCGGCCTGCAATTGAGGAGTTTTGCACCGAGTTCGGCGGTCCGTCACGTATAGATGTTCTGAACCATGGTCCGGAAGCCGAGACGAACTAGGACGAAGAGAGCTTTGACAGCCACGTGCAGCTGTCACCATACGTATATTACAGGTCCAAGGATCTAAATTATTATATTATAATATTTTGTTACCGCGGGAACACGTAGCACAGGTTTTATTATGCGTATTGTCCCGTGCACACTATGTCGCTATATCTATACATACATACATACATATATATATATATATATACAGCATGTCCCAGAAGTCCCGTATCACCCTTAATATCTCCATGGGAAATCAATATATTTAAACGCTGTTTTTTTTTTACAACACTAAGTATGGAAATTCTGATTTAATTGCATACAATTAAATTTTTTTTTTTAAAAAATTCAAACATTTTTAAAATTTTTTTTTATGCATTTAAGAATTTTAAATTTTTAAGATAGCTATATCATTGAACATATTTTTTAAAACAACTCAAAAAAAATATATTAAAATTGAATAAAAATTGACCACGTTAGAACAAATTATGTTTTTGAACAATTGTAACATAAAAATCAATCGTTTCACTTTCAGAAAGTTTCACATTTCAACAGTAAAATATCTATTTCAGCATGACAATACTTTTACATGGTACCTAATTAAAGTTTTGATTTGAATAGAAATAAAAATAGCCATGTCTTATCGTTTGCTAAACAGTGAAACTGGTTACCTATTTTTAAGTATTTTAGTTATCATGAAGTGAACCTAAAGTTACGAAATTGGACATAATCTTGCAGTTATAATTAATGCGATTTATAATAATAATAAATACGCGGCTACGCATATCGCAATTTTGTAAGTTATAATTAAAATTATTATCTTGTGTGTTCTTTCTTTATAACAATTACTGCTATTAGTGTCATACGTACAGCACGTACTGTGTCTTTGGCTATAACTTTTTATTTCTTACTTATTTTGTTTAATATTTAAAATGACTCATACATTCTCAGTACACATGAACATCGACATGGTGAAATGTTACTTCCGAAACAACGAAAGTCATAGACAAGCTGCTTATAGTTATGGAATTGAGTATCCTGATCGTAAAAAACCATCGTGCAATGTTATAAACAGATTAATGTCTCGATTTTGGAAACAGGTAAAATTACATTATCCTTAATTAATAATAAAGTTGCAAATTTTGGTATTTGGATACATCTGGACCGTGATTTGATTTTAATCTTTCTTAAAAGTTCCACTTATAATCAGATATTTACAGATTGTCATAATAAATCAGCGTTCTAATCGAGATTAATTAAATCAGGCAATTCGTGTTTTGCTAGGTAACAAAACTATTATTATTATTATTATTCAAAAACATAATTTCCACTAACTTGGTCAATTTTTATTCAATTTTATTATCTTTTTTTTTTTTTTGAACTGTTTTAAAAAATATGTTCAACAATATTGCTATCTTAAAAATTTAAAATTCTTAAATGCATAAAAAAAAATTTTAAAAATGTTTGAATTTTTTAAAAAAAAAAATTGAATTTTATACCGTTGAATCAGAATTTCCATACTTAGTATTGTAAAAAAAACCGCGTGTAAATATATTGATTTTCCATGGAGATATTAAGGGTGATACGGGACTTTTGGGACATACTGTATATACTAGTGATGGGCATATTCGGATTTAAAAAATCCGGATTATTCGAATTTGTTAAATCCGTTTTTAGTAAATCCGGATTTGACAGGTTATCCGGAGTATCCGAATTATTCAATTAAATTTTGCTGTTGGATATCTCATTTTTAAATTTTAATTATATATTTAAATTCCTTAACATACATTTTTAAATGGATATGAATTTATAAATTTAATTCAAATCCGGATTTGAATATACGGATATTCGGAAAATTTAGATATTCGGATTTGATGCCCATCCCTAATATATACAGGATGATTTTTTTAGGATGCTCACCCTTTTTTTGGTTGTATAAAACGACGAATTTTTTTTTAAAGAAATCTTGAAGTTAACATTTTTTTTTACGGAATTCCAGGCATATCCTGTGGTGATACAAACTATGTTTTACCAAATGGGAATCCCATATTTTACACGCGAAATAATATTCAGTTAATTTTCCTGGAAATTTTGGTGTAACGTAATCAAATTTTGGACCAGTATTTTCGGAATTATTCAAATCTAAAATTATGTGTGAATGTGTTCAATTAACTATGGTATCCGATGATTAGCTTTAGGTACATAATATAATAAGAAAATAAATACTACGTTTAAAGAATATAGTCTGAAAATAAATGCAGCCAAGACCAAAACTTTAGTACGCTACAAGAAAAACATACCATTTATAAATATAACATTGGAAAACAAAGAAAATTATCCAAGTAGACTATTTTAAATACTTAGGCAGCATTATAACAGACGACGGAAAAGCAATTAAAGAAATCAGAAACAGGATACGTTAAGCAAAGAATACATTCCTTAGAAAGAAAAAAATAATAACATCAAAAAATATGAACATAGCAACGAAGAAACGGCTCATAAAAACATACGTCTGGAGTGTGGCATTATATAGCAGTGAGACCTGGATAATTAACAAGAAAGAAAAAGATATGTAATAAGCTCTCGAGATGTGGTGTTGGAGAAAAATGCAGAGAATAAGCTGAACTGATAGAAGATCAAATGAAGACATCCTGAGAACAATAGATGAAAAACGAACATTGATAGACACCATAAAGAGAAGGAGATGGCAGATGATAGAACACACGTTGAGGCATGGAGATGAGCTGCATAGTATAATAATCGAGGGTATGATAGAGGGTAAAAGATCAAGAGGAAGACCTAGGACGAGATACATTAGTCAAATAATGCAGGATGCAGGAGTCACTTCCTACAAGGTGCTTAAGAATATGGCAAATGATAGAGAAAAATGGAGAAGTCATTTATTGTAAAACATTTGTTAAAAACCCATCTCCGGATTGAAAAACAAAAAAAAAAAAAATAAGAAAATATTTATTATGATTACAACATCATAATCAAATCTCAATTGTAATTAATTAATAATAATACTTATACGACTGCAGATCGCAGATATCTGTTGCATTATAAGATATACATGTTAATTCTTATCATCGCACAATTACTAATTAGTAATTAGTGTTTATATTCAATTCGCAATCTCCAATTCTCAAAGCAGTAGCAAATTACACTAACAAATTACATTACAATGTTACATATTCTATAGGAATATTTCCTTACTATTGAAATTAAAAAAGCTCAAAAAATACTCGTTTGAATGTTTATTTTGGTACAATGATTTTCGAAAATTCACAGAAAAATAATCACAATGGTATACCGCAGTGAAAAGAGGGTATTCCCATTTGAAAAACAAAAGTCTGTATCACCATAGACCATACAATATAGGAAGGTATAGAAAAATAAAAAGTTGTGATAATTTGAAAATAGAAAAAAATAATTCAAATTTTGAGATTTTTAGGACCAAAAATGGGGATAAACATTCTAAACATCTAAACAATTCACTCTTTATATAATATATATATATATATATTTATTATTTTACTCAAGTTTTCACAAAAAATTACTTTTAATAAAAATTTATCTTCAGAGCTCAAATGACCTGTCCCATGTTGATGATGCGGAGGTATCATCGGTGTGAAAATATCTAGTGAAAAAAAAATAATCGACATTATGGATTTTGAACCCATTATGAAGACACCTGGCTTTACGCATCGAATTTCCAAACAGAACTATTGAGGTACCGAGTACTATTTTCGATACGCTCGAAATTTTACACCCGTGTAGTAGAGGGTATCCGCGTTGCACGGCTGAAGAGAGATAACGCACCCATCACAATAATTTGTACATCATTTTTTTTTCTCATAAATTTAATGTACACGCCGTGCAGTACCGCGGAAAAATGACAATCTATTTCATCTGGAATAATCGTTTCGTTTATTCGCATTTATTGGTGGATTGGGAAATTCCGTTAAGATTCAATTATTTGACTATTATTGCCTACGAACTTAATAGAATTTGACTACCTACGTCGTAATATACCTACATTATTATTGTTTATTACAGATGTTACAGAGCACCATATCTATGTCTCTAGATACGATCTACTTTATGTGTAGTATAATGATATAGGTAAAATGAACACGCTCTGATATTGTATTATGACAATTACAATATAGTATACGTTAACGCAGATACATACGATTCCATCATGTCATGTAGTCGTTTACATATGTATTATACTATAATATAATGTATGTGTATATGTATATTATAAAATGAATATTTGTATCGTGTTCGTCCCGCAAATGGGTTACAGTAGAAAATGCTCTGATTTACGTATATATATATGTATATAATATGTATAACCATACGGGTAACTATGGCGACGATAAATTTAATAATAAAAAAAGGATTTGTGTTCGGTAAACTGTAAACCAAACGAAAACCGCTTTTTAATATTTTCATAACACAAAGTTTGTACTCGTACCTAGGTACTTACGAAAATCACCTCTATTAAATGTTAACAATTTTAGTTTTTAAACAATGATTATATTTTATTCTACGTGCGTAATCATTGATGTATGTAGTTTATACACGTATACGGTACACGTCTCGAGAGAAGGAAACGATACCAATATACTAATTAATTAGGTTCTTACAAACAATAATATATCTGCCAAGACAAAACTTGATCAGTTATATTGTCGTTATTGATACCTTTTTTAAGAAAAAAATAAAATAAATAAGGAAGAATCATATTTTATATTTATATTTATATATTTTTGTTACATCGGGAATGGGCAAATTCACTTGCCCGGGAACCGGCTACCGAGTTATAGTAACTCAGAACTCTGCTTCCACCGACCAGTAATAAACGTAATTTATTGTGTATGTGCTGTGTGGTGTAAGAAAATTAAACGTAAGAGTTATTTATTTCGGTTTCTTTTTATATTTTTTGTAAAATTCAATAAAGTCACGTTGTTATCCGTCTTCCTCGCACCCGTATGCAATACTGACAACCCAATAGTGATATACTGACATAAAACACCGCAAAGCACGTTTCTCGCAAAATTCTCTAACAGCATGTACTACTACTATAAGATTAATTATGCTACTGGACGATACGTGTTTTGGTTGCAACTAAAATAAAGCTATAGCAAATACTTATACACTACTATATCTTCGGAATACTTGTCTAACCAGCTACCACGGTATTCAGTTAACCAATTTCATATTGACGATACTTTGGAAGTTTGGAAAACTAAGATCAATCAAATACTATACAGACTAATGACGACTGCAAGTATATGTGCGTACAGCATAGAGCTTACCTATCGGAAACTCTATTGGAGATTGTAGAAAAAATACTAAAAATAGATCAAAGAGTCAGTACTAAGCGCGAAATGATTACATATTGATTACATTTTAATCAGCTATAGCTATAAAAATAGTATGACAATATTGCAATGAGACAAATATAATCTAAGAAAAATAAATTATCAAACGTTTCCAGTTCAACACTTACGCGTGAGTACTAAACGAGTGCTGAACGGAGACATCAATTCCACATTAATCCACATAAATCTATCGAGACAATAATATTACTTCATTATCATCGCAAACGTATTCGTACGATATCTCATATTGTTCATCTATAAATCGTTCAAATGAAACAGGAGATTGATAATACAACGAACTAAGTATTACACGCGACTATGACGTAAATAGTGAAATACTAAGCATTTATGACATGAAATAATTTACACACGAATCGAAGTACCTATACTTGATATACAACAATACGATTTTAACGCATTTTGAATACTATGTGTTCTTAGTTCTATCAGCAAAAGTAAGAAGGTTAGCTATTGATTGTACCTAATCGTAGTGTCATGTGTGAGAGTGGGATACAGTGAGAGAGTGAGAGAGAAAGAGAATTAGCTATTTTTCAAAACCCTTAAATATGCTGGAGGGTCGTAGATACGTACATAAATAAATCTCATACGTATAAATATTTTTCATGATGGGGGGGAACATAAAAACTCTTATAACTATAACATATTTATTTGTGATTAATAACATAGAATAATCATTAATCTTTAATTTTATTCTCTTAATGTTGATATAGGTAGTATATTATAATTATAAATGTATTAATGTAATTATAGCATAATATAAATACAAATACATTATATATAAATATATTTTTATATTAAAATAATACATAAAATATATTGACTTTATAACTGAAATTATATTAAAAGGTAACAATACATAAATACAAATAATAAATTAAATATAAAATAAATACATTTACTTTATGGATAGTAATAATAATAATAATAATAATAATATTATCACGCACATTCATGAAAGTGAATCCAATTTTGAATACGTAAACATATTAATCGAATTAATAAATGTAATCTACGATTATATATCCTTAAATTTGTATGTGGTAGGGAAGCAAATTTACATTTAGCATTATATCTGAGGGGTCAAATGCTCCCTCTGCCCCCACTTCTCTAACGCCACTAAAATATATTATTTATTGTATATAAAATATAAACTTAACTTATACCCTGTTGGCTGTTCTCTAACGGACAGATGGAGTTGGGGAATATACTCGATGTTTGACAACAATACGTATAATACGATATGTGCGAAGAAACAATGAGGAAGACCTGACAGACAACAAGTATGGGTTGAATGATTGTGTGTGACTGTGTGTGTACGTGTGTGCGTGTGTGTGTGAATGTGCGATTGTCTACTACATCGACCACATTTGGCTTGGGCGAGAGTGCGCTCGACGTTAAACGAACCACATCGATTTAGGATGTGTAAAACGAGTTGCACGCACTAAGAGCAGTCGACAAATCGTGTCGAAACTTTAATGAAGTTTAGTCTATTTCACGAATTTCAGATACCGGCACGCGACAAAATATTCGGATTTGTTTTAAACACAATCCAAAGTCAGCTCGTATGTTTATCAGGTTTGTAACGAGTTTTTGGAGTCGGATAAATATATAGCGTACATATAAATGGTGATTGAGAATCTCAAATATCTAGTAATAATTAGAAAAATTGCGTTATTCTTTCTGCTTATAATAATATATTTATTAAAACTTTGGGAAACATTTAAACAAATAAAATTGTAATAAAAATTTATCATTATCAAATAATAATTACCGGTGTATTTTTTTTATTTTTTTTTTCGGTGTTTACTAATGTATATCATGTATTGTAAATTTAAAATTTGTGTAAACAAAAATTACATTGATATAGGAATAAAAATAATTGATCCTACATATTTTTCTACCATTAGATCCAATGCATAACTGTGACAAAATGACGAGTTATTATTAATTATAGTCAAAACATATTTTGTTGATAAATAGAAGTATATGAATTATGAAATAATATTTTATATTTATTATATCCATGGTCAACAATTCTGAATAAATCAAGTTGATTTTAGAATTGTTATCTAAATTCGGAACACATCACTGTAAACTAAATGATTGGAATAAAGGGTTGAGAATAGGTAACATGGTGAGTTTTGAATAAATAGAAAACGCAAGATACATATTAGTCATTTATAAAATCAAAAAAAATCTTTATAAAATATCACCCTGGGATCTGTTGGAATTTTAAAAATATATAATTAGTGCAGTGCAAATAAACTATAATTACTCAATGTTAACATTTAATGTGTTTTTCGTTGTGGGTATCTTTTAAAACAGTAAATTTCAATAACTGACGTTAATTTTACCAAGGATTGTATTCTATTGACATTGATGATTAGCTTAATAATAAATTGACGGATTGATAAATTAAAAATAGAATATATAATGATAAAAACCTTCTCCTCCTATACATACCTATACTACTTTTTCAGAGTAAATACACAGAACGATGTATTTATTTTTTTCATTAAAACACCTTCAATTTATTCCATGAACCCAAAGTTCAAAGCGATATTTTTCTAATCATGTCACGAATTTCAAATTTTTCTTTCCACTCACGATTTATTTATAAATAATAGTTATAATATTATAATGAGGACGGCTTTTTAGTGCCAAGTACAGTTTTCTGATCGATAAATAAGCGTTTATTTGGCATCGTCTTTGTAAGTGTCGCGGTAATTTATTATACAATAATTCTACAATTATGAAACATACATATCATTATATAAATCCACCACGATTATTATCCGCATGTCTGTATGTATGATGTATGTACATACATTTATATAGTTCAAATAAGTTCAACTCCAAATTAGCCACACGAATATACCCGAATACTCCGTTAATACATATATATCCAATTAGCGCATTCAGAGTATTGTGTGGGTATACTGTTGGTTATAATATTATATCACATACAATATTATTCATTCTATATATTATATATTCTATACTACTGTAACTCATTAGAAATATTTGAAAACTTGTCCGGTAGGTAGATATAAAAATAAATAGGTAGCAGTACATCATGGCCGGCACTAACTCAATCAATGTATAGTCGAAATACACGAAAGCGGCAACAACCAGTGTATCTAGTCGTTGAAAAGTAACTAACTTTTTTTTTTTTTCTTGAGGATGATCATGAGGCTGAGTTACAAGGGTCATAAATTGCTGTGAAAGTATGTTGCCCGAACATCATAAAAAAGCACCTCCTTCAACATTTAATTGATTTAATGCGTTTATAAGGATCACATAAGTCCAGTACAGCAATTTTTTAGTTCTCATTTATTTTAAATCATATTTTTTGTAATTATTAATAATTACTATTTTGTAACATATTTCTCGGATAGCTATAGGTGGGTTGGTCATTTTAACTTCAACACATACACATACAATTTTCAACAGTCTTATCTCATGTGTATGACATTTTTTGCTGACTACATATTGTTAACAATAACCCATAACACATGACACATGAGCATCATTTCCGTATGTACTTTTTTTGACGTTTCCTGAAGCAAAAATTTCATCATGCATCTAAATAGCCACATAGGTACAAACTTTACTATTTGTAAAATCGTTTGTGTTTTATCACCATTATTGGAAAATAGCTTTGTTGGCTTCATCAAGTGTATATAGTTGATTAACTTCATAATTGCTCACGTTATTTTCTGAAATAACCAGAATATGTCGTCTTCAATATTAAAAAAAAAAAAAAAAAAAATGTTTTATATTATTTTTACTATACATATTAAATAGGATCATTGTAATTAATTTTGAAATACACTAACTTAATTTTTAAAATTTGAAATCATATCATTAGAACTAGTAGCTTTAAGTATTTATTATATTATACTTATACGATATACGTATATATTGAATTGAATTAAAATTCCTGTTAAATTACTTTAGACAATATTTATGATTATTGTTAAAATGTTTTAGCATCGAACGCGAATAAAAATAATAATAATAATAAAATAGGATGAAAAATTAGTTGCGTGTTTGAAGCGTTCATTGTAATAGATTAAAAATAATCCTGCATACTTATACCTAAATACTTACCCAGCTTTTATAAAATACACGATAACATAAAGTTATAAATAAATTAAATAGTATTAAATATATTAGGTAAGTTTGCCTCGTTTTTCTGTATTAAATATGAATATTCTACCTCAGATAAAATTTTTATTTTGCTGACGTCTTGTCTAAGATACTATTTCTACTTTATCAGTGATACTAGGAAGCACAATCATTACATAGGGTGATAATTTGATGTATTATGGTAGTTTTTAGAAGACTATTGTTTAAAAATGGTTAATATCTGGATCCATTATATGTTTACAGCGTTAACTATTTTTTTATTACTCATTTTATTTTAATTGGATAAAATCGTTTATTTAAAACTTAGTTATATTTCTTTAACGTATGGATTATATTGTATTATAAGATGTTAAAGGTTGGTTTTATGCATTAAATACTGCGTGTATTATCCCCAGGTTTGGGATCGTGTATAACTTTTTCATTATCATCCTCGACCTTTTCTGTGCCACTGTGCAAATACGTGGTCTTTATCGAAATAAACTATCCCAGCCCGAATTCGAGCTTTGTCGTAAGATTATGGTTATTCGAGTGTATTTAAAGGTTTATGTAAAAACCATTGGTGGAAATTCAGATTCACGTAGAACACCACTCTGTTTTTTATTTTACGCTCGGTGAATATACTTTGATTCGCGCATCTTTTTTTCAATGATCGAAGATAGCGATATATATATATATATATAAATTCAATTGTTGACATAGATACGTAGGAGTTTAAATTATATACTAGAATATGAGGTAGTGAGTTTTGCAAAATTTGATGATTTCAATTAAAAAAAATGTTTTTTTCATTTATTTAATAAACTCATTATTTTTAATTTATTTTTTTGAACACAATTTTTAAATAATTTTAAAAATCACTATGTGCACAGAAATTAATTTTGTTGTATGTTTTATATAAACAACCATGCCCTTCACAAAAAAAATATAAAAATTCTGGATACTCTACTGACACTGATGATATGTGGTGTTCAATGTTTTTACTTACTATTTAACAAATTCACTCATTCTTGGCATTTTAGTTTTTCATTGCACCACCAAATTATTTTATTTTCATATCCTGTCTGTGACTATAATATTATTGTTATAGTTATACATTTATAAGCAACAAAATTATTTTTTTCCTCTTCGGCTCGTAATATTTTGCAAAATATAAAAGTAATATATGTATAAAAAAAAGTATTGAACGCAGAACACTGACAAGGTCGTGTCACGCGTCTACCACGTTCTCACCCATCGCGTTAGTCCTCTTTGCCTATACGTAGCCGCACCTCACGTTCAATATTATCATTTATCGAGGCATCCAGATTGATGAGAGTATTAAAAACGAACCAGTTTTAGAGTTGACGAGGTGACACAAGCGCCTGCGATCCAATAATCTGTACACCATTTTAAAAAGGTCATAAATAGGCATGATGGACTTCTTCACAAGGTTTTTCCAATTTTACACCATAAAATACCGCCTTTATACAATATCATATTTTACCAGGAAAATATTATTACTGATAGACAAACCGCTACGATGGGGTTAACAGCCAGAATACAGCTGAGTAAATGGTGAACAATTTTATAAATCGAAAAAAATATTTTTCTCCTACGATCAGATGCAACCACGATAATAATATGTTAATGCACCGAACCTTTTATGATTTATTTTTTATTTATACTATTATTATTATTATTATAACTGCGTGCGTTGCAAATGTTGGTTGTTTTTGTGGTGGGAAGATTATCTATAATGTGCGATATAGTTGTGTTGCTGTATTGATATTTGATATGTAGGTAGTTCGAGGTTTTCAATTCAAATATTTTCTTTTGTAATGGTTTAGAGATGATCAGACCCCGTTGTATTTGTACATATTGAAAAAGAGGGTTATGAAAGACAAAATAAAGCGCTTTCTTTTGTTCGCGAGAGGAAAAAGCAAATAAACAATATATGTATAAATCGATTTTAATAACGTCCCTCGTCTTCAGCTGAAAAGCAAAAGCGTAACGTCTATCGGTATAAACCGCAGGTAGTGCACTATACTGTAATAGTAATACATACTTATATATAGCATATATTAACGGTTTTGAATATACCTATAGGTATATTTTACAAGTGCGATTTAATCGTGTCGACCTATACATATTTACGAAGCGCTAAAAGAGCAACGATAAAACTAAGTTTACTCAATAAGATAGTATACTGCTACCGTATGCTGCATTTCAGGCGGAACAGAATACTTAAGACCAGGGCAACAAGAGAACGAGAAAAAGAAAATCATTCCAAAATATTATAATTTCAAATAAAACACACGACTAAATTTCATAATGAGATAAGTTATTAGTAAGTTTATTAGTTTATTTATAAGTTATATATTTTATTTAAATATTAGGTAACATTTGATTTATCTATTACGATTTATGAATAATGGGTAATGTCTGAGACGTGCACTTCACTATAAATATACATAATTTGATTAATAAACAATTTCTTAATCCTGATGAAAGATGATGAGACTCATTTATAATATCCCGATTAAAACAAGACGTTTGTTTTTTAAATTTTTGATGTCACACCAATAATTAAAAACACACATAGTTTTATGAAATAATATACAGAGTGAGAAAAATTATATACTTAATATACTTATGTATACTAACCATTAGTAGATTTTCTAATAAAATCTGGAATACGTTCATATTTATTTGTCAAATATGAATACACACACTTTTAATATTTTATTGACTGATGATTTTCTAATTGAATCATAGTCAATGTTAAAAAATATTTCACAATATATACTTTTTTCATTTTTCATATAAATCGTCTTTTTAATAAAATAACAATGGTGTGATTAATATTATTCAAAGTCAGACATATTTTCCCAGAATATGATAGGTATGTATGACTTACTCATATTTCCTTACTGAAAAATAATATTGTAATCATAAACAAACGCTCCCCCTACCTCCTCCCCCATTTACCTTATTGTTCTATAGCGTTCGATCTAAACGACGTGACTGAGGAACCCACATTTGCATTGGCGCGTGTTTCTTCGTTTAACATGGGTACAATTATTATTATTATGTGAGTCAGTGTAATTTATGTTATCATTGTGGGCGTTTGTAATCGAAATTTCGGCGTCGTTATTAATACCATTATGGTGTGTTGTTTCGGTTGAGTTAATCCGTTTTCATTATTGCCGTATCCTGTATAGTGTATTGATTTTCAGACATAGGTAACTACTATGCTGCATAATTAGAACTTAATTTTGAAAAAGGCGTTAAAAAATCGATCAAATAAGGTGGTAAAAAAAGAAAAAATCAATCAAGCAAAAGATGTCACCGAAGGGTAAAGTTAAAATCTATTAAAATATTACCATCATAACGTAAAAGAAATAATTAATGAAAATGTGCCAGAATTAAAATATAATAGGTACAATATTGCACGAAAGATCACATTATTCAAAGCAAGCTGCAGGATTGAAATTGTTGAATATCTCTAATTAAATCTTTCTCTTCGCTTGAAATAACACAATATGCACAATGCACAGCCACCGGTAATGTGTATTATTAAATTGGATATCATTCTTGTCTAGTCTTATTTAAATGCAATATGACCAATGACTATTGACAACCATGATAGTAAAAAAATCAGAAACTTCAAAATGGTAACATCAGTGGTCCTGATCTATTTAATTGTATACAACTTAATACGCATGCTTATAATAACTGTTCAACCAATATGTTTTACTTTTACTTAGCCAACACATAATATACTATTATTTGAAAAACTCTCATGTTTAAAGAGCCATAGTTTTATGCAATTAACATTCTAGTGTTGAATTTTTCTTTCCATCCTTAGGAATGATTTTATTAATTTATACCATAACTAATGATACCTACACAAAACAATGTAAATAAAACAATTGGTATTTGGTACATTTGTATATATATATTTTGATCTATTTCTGATAATTATTCTAACTTCTATGTTTCTCATTCGTACTTTGGAGCTTCTGTCCGTTTTATTACTTTGGATAAATTATTTTTACTTAAATTATTGTTCTATACAATTATTATAGTCGTCATATCAATATAACGCTGTTCTCGTCCGAACTCTGCAGCTGTGCAATGAATCGCGGCCACTGGATGTATGATGAGAAATTAATTTTTATTGTAATAAATATACCGCATTATCTATCGTTACTCGTCGTAAAGTCCGAGTGAAAAATAATCGATTACTGTTGGACGTGTTGGTCTTCGCGGCTGCAGCGTATCCTCGGATTAGCCGCCGTTGTAAATATAATATATACATATTACACGTACATATACAATATAATGTGCACGTGTGTGTTCGTATAGCGACGATCGATTTTTATTCCTACCTACTCCCGCAATGTTTCTTCCTTAGCTGACCGATGGTTTTAATAATTGATTGATCAATGCCCGCCGTTATTATTCTCACCCGTCCCTGGCCCCGTTAGCGGCACACGGACGATTTGGAATTTAATTCGGAATTTCACATAGCTGAACTGTATATTATATAGGTGAGTACTATTATATAGTTTACACGCGGTATAGTAGTAAATACGGTGGCGGCTGGTAGGATATATTGCGTGTATAAGGGTGATAGCCGGTAGGTGTAACGCTTTCAAGGAGCTGCACTACGGACCAGTCGTATTATTCCATAGGTTATTCCGAGATAAAAATAAAAAAACATAAGGGCCAAATAAAATAATTCATAAATTATTAATTTTTTCCCCGAACGGTCGATAACTGAGCTCTACGGGAATACACTGCGAAATCAAATACTGCCGCGAAAATGTTGTGAACGATGAATTTGTAAATAATTAATGTACAGCATAATATTTTTTATCATTAATTATATATTACCTAACAGTAGATGTTTTTGTATAAAATCCAGGCGTTTCGTCTGAATTGATTAACGCTTTTGTGGTGTGTTGCATTCATTTTTTTTTTGCTCTTACCCTGGAATTATATATATTATTTTTTTATATATATGAATAGTTTAATGTGTAAATTCCAAAGCTCGACAAATATTGTTAGACCGGGGTAATATAACTTTAACCGCTGTCGTTCTTCTGCTATTTTGTCGTGATACCGAGTAAGAAAAGTAACTACAAATGACAGAAAACCCTTCTACGTCAAATCCTATACGATATATATCTTTGACTGGAAAAATTTAATAAACAGGACAGGAGTTGTTTTTGAATTTCATGTGTGTTAACCAATTTGAAAGTTCCGTCGGGTACATCAATCTAAAGTTTGTAAAACAGACTGTAACAACTCTATTCAAGTTTTGACGCAATTTGTCTACTGCTGTATGTGGTAACCATGAACGTGATTTGAGCTCAGACGTCAGGTACAGAAAATTCTTTTATCTGCCGTATTTCAACTAATCCTTAGTATACTATTTTATGTTTTTGTTAGTATTTACATTTAACATAACATAAATATTGTATAAAATTAATATTGGTATTCGTTATCGCTTCTTCATTTATTATAGAATAATATAATCATTTTGTTATTATATTTTTATTTTTCTATGCTATTAAAAATCAAATCATATATATAAATTAAAATAATTAAAAATAAAAATCGTTTAGTTGACACTTTGTTTCCACATATTAAGTTAATACGTCATAACATTGTGCAATTTATTTTGGAATAATTGAAATAAATTATTTTACATTTTATGAATACATTATATATAATATAATTTATGAATAATAACATAATACATTCAATTCTTGTTGGCGAATAGCTATCGTTTACTGTTGTAATGCGACGTTTGAACTTTTCAATTTCATATTGGTGGCTAGTTCAAGTTCATCTTGACCGATCCTTTTGAACTTACTTCGCCACCTCCGACCTCCGTATTTGTACGCCTACGATGTACGTGGCCCAACATAATATAGGCGTACACTCAACTGTAATCACTCTGCACGTAAAATATACAAAGGTTTAATATTATCGTATTTACTAGTATTCAAATGTAGTAATAATTTATATTACCATTAATATCGGCGACAGTTGAAGAATTTGGAGACGTCACTATGTAACATCATGCTCCCATATAACAACGTAAACAATTGTAATTAATTAAATAATTAATGTTATTAATTTGCAGTAGGCACATCATTTTTATACGTTTCATTGCTAATACTTCGACCGAACAGTTTAATTTGTTTCTCACATGCATTTATCGGTATAAAAATAGAATATAAATATTCATACTTGTGTCATAGCGTTTCTTGAATGTTATTTGGCTTTTCCAAGACGAAGCTACACCTCTATATGTTATGAAACCGGTATAGGTACTAGCAGTAGTTGTACATGTACGCGTATACGTAACATACGAGATCACATATTGTTCCTCTGCATTTACTTTGTTTCGATTTAACGTAATTGTACGTTTCGTACGTTATATACCTACGTCACTTTACATACGCGTGTGCCACAAACAGGAAAACTTATTGTGTTACCGAATTCTGAGTAAGTTTCAATTATTATTATTACTATAATTCCTTACATACAACAACGCACGTTTCTAAGAACCCTGTTGGCCTGGACCATATCCGCGCTGATGAGTAGGAGAATATGCTTACAACATAAAGGGTGCAACATAAAGGAATACCTATATGATATTATTATTATTACAGTTTAATTCATTTACCTGTATCCATTCACCAAATTTATTTTTATAAAGCATAAATGAATTTTCGTGCGTATAATATCCATATCAATATCGCAACTCTAACTATCATAAAACAATTAATCTTAAACCATCCTTTTATGGGATCAAAACATAATTTATAAGGTGGTGACCAGTTTTTGTTCTTTAGTCCATTGACAAATCCATCGTGCGCGCGATATCCAGCGTTCCAAAATGTTTGCCGAACATGAAATAAAAACCAGTATAATATGTACATCGACCGTTATAATACCGGACATAATATTTTGAGTAATTATGCTGATGATAAAATGCAAAGACAAATGTTGAGCCATTACAGTATTGTACTGTAGTTGATCAAAATTATAATAATTATTATTTTATGTTATATTCCTGCAAGTATCTCGGTGTTAAAATCAATAAATGTAGGTATGTCTTCAAGTATATCTATGCTTATAGGATGAGCTTGCAAACTTGTTAAATGTCTTGTTGAAACTATTATTTTTTGTTGTTTGTTTGTTTGCTAAATAAATATTATTATTATTATGTATTATTCTTCTCGATATCGATTATTGTTTCTCTTTTTGACCAGTAATTTCACGTTTTACTTAGAGATAAGGTAAAAAGTTACGAAATTTGTTTGAAACTTATTTGATATTATTATATATATTACATGTTTTTTATATTCATATTAAATTATTATATACGAGTATGTGATACATGTATTATATTATATGTGCTTTCATTTCAAATTTAAATGTTGCGGTTATTGTACAATATAAATCAGACTTAATAAGGTAAGTGACATAATCCAAAAGTACATATAAAATTGTATTACCACTCACTCACTCACTGATCATAACAAAAAACTATAAAACGTACTATATACCTAAGCTTAAAATTTAAATCCCGATGTAAAATGAGAGATTTTAAGAAATTGATTTCAAGAAAGTCTTGAAATTGATTAATTTTACGTTTAAATGCAAAAACTACAAAATAGTGTTAATGGTGTACGAGTGAGTTTCGACTTGAATATTTACCATTGACATAAATTATGGCTTAAGTTTATGTTCAAGCGTACCTATTTAATAATAACCGTTCCGTGAGAAACTGGATAATCTAACTATTATTTGTATGATATGATATTTACACGCACAATATTCATTCAACCATCAAACACCGTTCAATGAATGTGAAATTATTGAAAAACCACACAATCGTGGCTCTCCCTTTTTTTATTTTGTCTGTCTTTCTTTTTTACATAAGCTGCGAATAATCGATGACGATTGTCCATAGAGCGTTCGATAGATTTACTTTCCATCACCATTATTGCGCACGTAATTTTTCAAACCAAACCATTGATTTCGATTTTAATATAAATAATTTTCCGGTAGTAGGTTATTAATTTTCCAAACTGTTTGGACAAATAATGAAAATTTCTACGACGAAAGTGAAGCAATAACGCCTGTATGCCGGATCTGTGCACACTAGCCTACACGAACGCACATGTATATATCGGTATGGCACATTTAATGTTAATCCAATAATATGACGCGTAAGCTTAATAGTTTTCTTCGCATCAAAAAAACAAAAACTACATCGAACAAGGTATTATTTGAAAAATATCATCATGTTTTATGTTCCGAGTGGCCTGGTACAATACAAAACCATTCCGTTTAACAAGGAAATTACGGCTTTATATTTGAAAAAAAAACTAAATAATAAACATCCGAATGATAATGTGTATATGATAACAACACGTTTCCCCGATTAAAATACAATTATTATGTAACGGCTACAACTACTATGGATGTTAAATTAAATTATTACAATGTTCCGTTTCCCTGGCCGGAAGTGTAAATAATAATTATTGTGATAATTGTACATCATTCGTCGGTAATCGTTATATACGCTGCAGTCAGTGGTACAAACAATCTATCTATCTTCCCCTACATCGCCACTGGTGTATTAGCTCTTCATCCCCATCGAGACATTCGTCTTTATAAACTTTGTACTGTTATTACTCACTGTTTTCTGTAAAATTGCTGTGCAAAGCGACAGTACAAGTACAGTTGCATTCGTCATCGTGCAAAACGCCGCACGGCCTGTGCAATTATTAATAATTAATTTTGCGAGTCTTTCTGCGCCAAGTCTATACGCGTCCACCGGGCATTTTATTTTATTTTCTTGATTTTTGTTTGTTTCTATATGTTTTCATTCATTTTTATTTGCACACCGTTTCTTCGTTGTATTCTACAACTTCTTAAGCATATTATTTACAGGAAGAAAGAGGAGTAGTAAAAAAACGCGTGCCAGATCAAGAGACAATCGAAATGTTCATCGTTCATGGTCACAGTGTACGACAAGAGAACATCCTTTGTATGCCGGTGTTGGTGCACAGCGCTATAGTAATTATCAAATTCACTGTTCCTTGATGACCGTGTATTGTATACTACCGCATATTATCATGTAGTCACATTTGGACTAAAAACGGGTCTGAAATCTACAAAACGTTTAAATTGCATATGTAGCATGATAATGGTCGTTTAATACTCTACGCAGACGAATATATATTATAATTGTTTTGATTAAGTACCAGGATACCAACGTTAAAAATATCACATCTTATCATGCATGAAACGACGTGAACTTTCTGAAGTAACAGTATGTGAATTATGAAACATAATGTAAGAAAATAAATTATTATTTATTATCTTTGGTCGTGTTTCTCATTATGCGTCATTTTGAATAATAAAGTTCAAATTTTCAAAAAAAAAAAAGATAAAATTTTTAATTCGTAGGTATTCAAATAAATTTAAAAAAAATATTCCAAAATAGTTTGATTTATATTTTTTACGTTAAGATTTTTAATATAACGCAAACAACTTAATGAAAATTTTTATATTTGAACAATCAAAAATTTATGGACAACCAAATAATTTATTTCATTTTCAATCCAACGCCATGGTATAATATTGTTCATGAAGCTAAATCAAAACAGTAGAGCTATATAATATATAAAATATGTCCATTAAAGTAATGTACCCTTTTAATTTCTCTATTCATATGAATTAGAAGGTTTATAAATGCACATACCTATTGCACTTGATGTATGGTATTGATTAATCTGGAATAATGAGTGAGTTTTACTTTTGTATATTTTGAAATAATAATTTGACTTTGTCACTTTGGTTAATTAAAATAGCATATTGTATAAGAATAAAAATTAGCATTTAAAATCTAGGATTTACGAGTATACTTTAAAATCAATACTTTGAGTATATATATATATATATATATACTAAATATAATATACTTAAAATTTTACTAATAAAAGACAATTGTTGTTCTTGTTGAAGGTGTTTATTTTACACAATGTGTCCCATGAGGATTTAATACTAATTTAGATGCATACATTATTGTGTAGAGAAGCTAATCAAATTCTGTTGTTAAAAAAAAAAAAAAAAAAATTGTACAAACGTTAATGTAGGAAAAAAATTTTCCTTTGAAATATAGATAGTTAATATGGTTTACTTTCTGATTATTTTGACGGTCAAACTGTAGGCCCTTAATTTTATAAACTTTTCGATTGTTACTATAATCTTGGTTTACAGAAAAAAAGTGTCTAATATATTTTATATAATTATACATTGTAATGTTTACTTGTTTACTACTAAACAATAGTGTATCACCGAAATCATTTTTTCACATCATAATTTTTCACGATAATATTGTTAACTGCTAGTTAATAATAATAATAAAAAAAAAAAAAACACTACCTAGTCGTAAATGAAAATAATACGTCAAAAAATCAAATTGTCAATAAAATCTCTTTTTTTTTTAAAAAAAAACTTTTGATAAAACAAATAATTTGTAATTATACATTACAATAAGTCAGTATGCAGATATAATTCGATAACTTGGACATACATGAAAAAAGCAGCCACCCAATGAAAACACTCAATAAAGTAAAATCTTGAAATTTAAAATATAAAGCAAAAAAATAGTATCATTGTTTCTTATTTTCCACTAACCATTTAAATGTATTGTTAATAAATATGTATGTATATATTGATCATGATAATCATGTGAGAACTAAAAATAAAGTAATAATTAGCTTTAGAAACACAGGAAATATTATTATATTTTATAAATTCTCAAGGGTCACCGCAATTATGACTAGCATATTATTTTTAATTTGTTTTCATCTGATATCCGATATTTTATGTCCAGAGATATTTTTATATTTGCTTAAAGTTTTTACAATGAGTGGTGATAAGTGTTTTCAATTAGAAAAAGTTTAAATTAAATTAAAAAATATCTCGAAGTTAATTCTTAGTTTGTTTTTTCTAATTATTTTGATTGAAATTACAATTCATACAGTTATAATTGTTTTTTGAAAAATATGTGGTATCAACACGTGATAATTTTCGTACATGTAGTTCTTGCATAATTACATAATCGACTGTTTCACGTGTTAAAATCCATTGTTTAAAAAGTTTGAATATCCGTTTATCCAAAGTTTACTTGATTAAATAATACATTTTACAACTGGGTGTCAGAATCTGACATTCTAATTTGTTTGTAGGATTATAAAATTATAAGATTTGACATAATATCATATTATGAAAACTCATTATGTCACTCTTTTCAAACTTATGAAATTAAAACTATTTTTGAGTTCTAGTGAAATTAGTCGTAATTGTGTACACTATTATTTATTTCATCGAAAATGAATTTGAATTTCAAATGTCTTTATCCGGATGGTTGTAAATATTTTGATATTTGTCGTAGATAAAAATCAAACAATTGCTCCATTAGTTTATAACTAGATAAATCAAATATCAAAATGTCTAGCTACTTAGATGAAGCGTTGCATACTATTTCTTAACGAAAATTAATGGTATTTTAAAGTATAACTCAGATAATTGTTGAGAAACTCATGGAATCACATCGGTTTGTTATGAGATCCGGTTAACGTTTAGGTACGATTTACATCGTGCCGACTGATATTGATGGAATTCAACTGCAAAATTCACACTCAAAAAAACTGTTTTCATAATGTCAGCACACCATGCACGCTTGTTTTCGTTACATCATCTAATTACATTAGCAATGTGCTATTTCGAATACGTTGTTTCGACTTGCGAAACCCTGAATACACACGTGTTCATGTTATAGCATTTGTACGTTAACCGTTCTTCTTCAAGCACCCAATTTTAGTTAATAACTGTAAGTGTTCTTCACCAAAGCTGTTTGGGAAACGTGAACAAAAACAACACGACAAAAAAAAAACACGATTGCCGTAACAAGACATTTTAGCCTTAGAACACCAGTACCATCGGAAACGAGTAATGCATTAGTCATACATTTTGGAAATATGTTTAAAAAAAAAAAATCAATCTCGTGACTACGGAATTGGATAGTTGTAACAGTAGAGACGAGAATACGCAAAAATCATTTTGTTTTTATAAACTGAACTATGACATATTTCGATAGGCACAAATAATTAGTGTTAAAAATACCATCAATAAAATCTTTGTTGGTAATAATAATTCAAACAATAAAACACATTGTTTTAACTCATTTGAATTTAAATTTTTGGATTATTTTTCAATATTTCATTAATTTTTAGTATATGTTTGAATGTTTTAAAACATAATCTAAAACAAAAAAAAACATGTATTGGAATAATTTTGTTACGATTTTATTGTTTATTACAACCACGATTATCTATGAGTAAATTACGATGATTACCTATATCATAGGCTTCATTTAACTATCAAATTGCATTTTCATATAGGTATCTACCTACTTTATAATTTATATTATAAAGTACATTGAACTGGATTTGAACTAACCTACAACCCTTTTATTTATGTGCCTAAAACCAATAAAACCTGTATTTAAATTATTAAGACTGTATCTTGTATTATTATTAATGCGTTTACCTATTCGGTTGCTGACTACAAATACTATATAAACAAGTGTAATGAAGAATTATGAAAAAATCACTATTATATTACACTCGAAATAACTGGAATAGTAATTATAATATCTAAGCTTATCTGTATTCATTATGTATTTCACCATATTATTTTAAAATATAATATTTTCCAATTATACTATAACTCATGAAGGAATTTATTCAAGGCGAACTCATAGGAAATAATTTTAAATCAACAAGATTGAAATATTTGATAAAAGAAATCCAAGTTACTTCATAAATAGGTACAGTATATTTAGATATTTATCAATAAGCAAATGAGTATACCAAGCCAACAATTGTTTGCTAACTAGATATATAATTATTTGCTTAATTTGTAACTATTTAGAAACTATATAATACTGTGTTGAATTATTAAAATCACAACCTAAACCAACAAATTTAATTGAATAGGTATATTACATTTGATTAAATGTTGATTAAAAATTATTATTAATAATAATAAGCGAGTTGCTATGACCGTTAATTGCATTATGTATACTGAATCTGTTCGGCATGGTATTTATTTTACTTATAATAGGTTAATGTGAATATTACTGATGTGTTTGTGGAGAATTTTTCGAAAATTTTAAGATAAAGATTACAATTTTATTTTATACTGTTGGATAAATATTACTGGAATATCTATTTAAATATCCGATTTAATAAATTAAAATGTATTATGTCTATTATAATATCTACGCTACTTATAAACGTAGTGATGTGTGTTAAAGTGTGGAATATAATTGTGTTTTTTTTTTTTTTTTTGATATTATAATATAGGATAAAACCCGTAATTAGTAAAATAAAATTTGAGATGTTAGGTTTTTTTTAAAAATATTTTTGGTCATAAAATAGTCATTTTGGTAATCCTTTATAAATGTTTATTTTATACACAATTATTTGAGCGGTAGGATCGAAGTGACAAGTTTTTTAATATAATACGTGACACTTGACTAATAAAGCTACGTATAAATGTAATGTTATTAGTTTAATGAGTTATAACATTAATAAAATCATCAACTTTGGTAAAAAAAAAAAAAAATATGCCAGCATATACTTTGAAATATTTATTGAGAATAACACATTTTACACATTTGAATATTTATGAGTTCAAACGCTATACGTTCATGCGTTATAGTGCCACGTTATATAATGTCAATTCTTATATCATGACTTCATGAGATTAGAAATTATAGATAATGCTGTATTTTATAGTTGTCCGTAGGTATATTTGTATTTTGGTATAGGCGTGATTAGTGTTGGGAATAATTTCGATTGATCATTATCATTATGGTTTTATTCGAGTTACTTGGAAAACTTTTGGCCTTTTGAAAAAAAAAAAGAAAAAATGGTATATTTTTATATGTATATTTTTTTTTAAAAAATACTTGCAGTTTGTTCTTGTTCAAGTTGACCTGTTATAAGAAGTCCTAGACACAATCTATCGTGGATGCCAATTACCTGGAGTTAATATAGGTACATAGAAGTTCATCGCTATTATTTATGCACCAACGACTAGCGTCGAATCGCTGCGAAAGGCCATCAACATTATTAGGCGACAGTTTAGCGTCAAAACTAAAAGCGTTGCAACGACAAACATGCTCTGCACCCGGCCGTTTATTAATTGTAAATTTAACTCCTTCACCATGTTATTGTCATTATCGTCATCGTTGAGCCACTATAGCTAGTCGATGACATCAGGACCAGGGCGAATTGATATCACGGAAATCCAACCAAAGCGCAACGATTCACCGCACCGAGGCCGACGCAACGTTGCGGTCCGACTTAAGCCCCGGTAAATTATAATCTCGTAATGTCATTATCTAAAACCGTTGTTCGCGTGGTGAATCGATCGGCTGACCCATGGGCAGCGGACAGGAAAACGTAACATTCACAAAGACCACAGCTTCGTTACGATATTATCAATATCGTTTGTACACACACGCACACACACATAATATATTTATAGTGTTAACGTTAAAGATAATAATAAAAGTATAACAATATCGATATTGGGTTCTGATAATCTTTTTTTTTCTTTCACGTAATATATTTTGAAAGGAATACAACATTTTTAGATTCTGAACGGAGTGATGGAATCTATTGGGTTTACAATGATGTGTGTTTTTTTTTTTTATTTTTTTTTTTTTTTTTTGTGTCTGAGGACACGATTTTTAGTAGTAAAAATATTTCAATTTTCTCAAAAAGCAACTTTTCTGAAAGGAAAGTGAATGTAGATGGTACTTGGGCAAGTTAAAAATCCAATTTTTTCAATACTTTTTTAAAAAATTGAAAACAACGGGAAATTTTACGCAAAATCACGATTTTACAAAATACATTATTTTTAAATGCTCTAACTCAAAAACCAAAAACTGCAACAACTTGAAATTTTCACCAAATCTTTATATTGGCGTTCTCTATACATGGTTAAGTTTTCAAAGTATTTTGACTTATTTATAGACAATTTAAATTTTCGATTTTTGTAAGTTTTTTTTTTTTTAAATATCTAAAAAATTTATTTGGCTGTCCGAAAACTCTTCAAAATGTATTAAAGGATTAATTATAAGTTATACTAATTGAAAAATATCGAAAATAGCTTCACTCAAATTTTTTTTATAAGCCCATAAAATTCAAATTTGTATAAAATATGTTAAAATCGTGATAATTTGCAAGTTATTTTGTAGTTGAAAATTCATAAAATTTTTTCAGTTTATACTTGAGGTTCAAAATTTTAACACTAGGTTGTCCATAAGCTAATCTTCAGAAATATATAAAAAAGTTTTTACAGGACTTAAAAGAAAAAAAATTATGACTGTTTGAAATTTAAATTTTTAAGAAATTGCATTATAATTCAATTTAAATATAAAATACTATATTATTATATACACATTTTAGACAAACATATTAACTCCGTTCAGAATCGTTATTCGTATACAATGATATTTATCATTACATTCAAATTTAACAAATCCATTGTAATAATGACCTATCCTATAAACGAGGTGCACTCCACCCCCAACTGTACAGCAAAGCGAGGCCCACCCGTTCTTTTTTCGTATGACAATTCCGTGTGGTATAGTTTCAAAAAAAAAAACCTGAATAGGCCTCGCTCTGCTGTACAGTAGGGGGTGGAATGCACATCATTCATAGAAAAGGTCATTGCAATGGATTTGTTATATTTAAATGCAATGTTAAGTATCATTGTATACGAATAACGATTCTGAACGGAGATGATATAATATATTATATTACATTTAAATTGAAATATTATGTCAATATTTGCTTTTAAAACACTTTTAACAAATAATTTTGCATATTATGTATTTCAACAATTTTTGTATGAAAGTAAGAACAACTTCTGTGAAATCATCTATTAAATTTTCAAGTGTTTTGTCTCAGCCAAATTTTTTTTATCAACAATTATAAAAAAAATGTAAAAAAATCGATTAGTTTAAATGCCTATGGATTGCTTAAAAAATAATGTATAATATTTTGAAAAATAATTATTTTAAGAAAATGCCAATCTAAACAACTGGTAAAAGTTTCGAGTTTCCGCAATTTATACTTTTTGAATAATAAAAAATATTTTAAATCGTTATTTTATGCAATTTCGTAAACATTTTTAATTTCAAACGGTCATACACATTTTACCTTAAAGTCCAGTAGAAATGTTATTATAGTTATTTGAAGAATAACTTAAGGATAACCTTGTGTTAAAATTTAGAACCTTAAGTATCAATAGAAAACATTTTATGAAATTTCAACTATGAAAACCTTTGCAAATTATCTTGCATATTTTATACAAACTTGAACTTTATGAGCTTATAAAAAAATTTGAGTGGAACGATTTTAAATTTATTTTAGGTACAATAAATATAACTTATATTTAATCTTGTATTAAATTTTAAAGAGTGTTTAAATAACCAAATTCTTTTTATCAATATTTCAAAAAAAACTTAGAAAAATCAAAAATTTAGATTGTCTATAAATAAATCAAAAAATGTCAAAATACTCTTAAAACTTAACCATGTATAGAAAATACTAATTTAAACATTTGGTGAAAATTTCGAGTTTTTGCGGTTTTTCGTTTTTGAGTTAGAGCATTTAAAAAAAATGTATTCTGTCAAAACGTGGTTTTGCGTAAAAACTACCGTTTTTTATGGTTTTTTTTTGACATTTTTAAATGTATTAAAAAATTTTGATATTTGACTTGTCCAAGTGCCATCTACTAAAAGTTTCTGTATGAAAAAATCGAAGTATTACATCATTGTAAAACCAATAGATTCCATCACTCCGTTCAGAATCTAAAAACATTTTAAACCGTTCAAGACGTAGAGTGAAATTAGTGAAATTTAACAATATCGATATGTATGTTTATAGTTTATACTACCTACTTAATTGAATAATATTTAAAATGATCGGTTTACTTTTACACTTTATATAAGTACCTAATAATAAATTAGTACGCTTTGATAAAATTAACTATGTGATCATATATTGTATTGGAATTGAAACACTTTCGATGATCTGCCTTGAGCCGAATGATGAAGGAGATTTACCGCAGTTAGTTTTGTTACAATAAAGTTTGTACAGTTTTGACACAAACACCGAAACCTTAACTTCAACCGTAAGTTTTACGTAACAATGTTGTGATCGCACAAAAAATAATTACCAGCTTTAATAATATTCAGCTAAAATGCCTTAAACAATTAAAGAATACTGAATACTTAGTATTATATAAAGGGTACCGTATACTATAAAAGCTACAGCAAATAGAAATCTATTATTTTTTTTCTAAAAAAATCTCTTTAGCAATAGTAGTTATTAAAAATGGATAAAATGGGAGGGATATGCTTAAATATAATATAAAATAATAAAACGAATATTTTATTATAATGTGGCGAGATTATATTTGAATATATATTATTTATTTAATAATAAACAGAATTTGCATATCGTCTCACATTACGGTTCTATTATGTTTATATTATATTTTCTCGCATGATTATTTTTATGCTCGCGAAGTCGATGGACTATATATTTTATATATTTTATTTTATATTTTAAAACGTTTAATGGATTGAAATAATGTCAATTTGTTGTGGGTCTACAGTAATTTATTTCGATTTTGATGTCCAACTCGTGTTTGTGAAATGGTATAGAATATAAGAACATAGTTAATTTTAGCATTTTCAGAAGATTATTTTAAAACAAATGTGAAAAATTGAGTAATAAAATACACTCGTTTTAATAAAACATGTAGTTATTACTTCTTTTGTAGTCTTGAGACGTTTAAGATGTTTAGTTTCTAAGTTTATAATGAAAGTTGATGTTTTAATAAAAATTAAGTTACCTAGATTATTTATTTTTAACAAAAAGTATAAAAATTGAGCTGAAAAATGAAACAAAAATATTTAACATAAATTTTGATTTAAGGACATAAAACTATAATTTATTGATATCGTCAAACTCTATACTTGCCTACTATAATATTGGTCATACTAGTAATTTTGCTTTCCTTCTGAATAAGATCTTCTTGGCTGATATACTGAAAATTTCAAAACTTATATTCAGCTGATCGTCGTTATGTCAATTTTTAGTATTTAAGTATTAAGTAATATTAAAACAGTAAAATATTACTATTCTGTTTGAGCTGTATTACATAGTTTTTTTTATTCTAAAAATATTGCGTTTTATAAAACAAAAGAATAAAAATGCGAGATTTACATTTACCTACTTGATAAAAAGTACGACGATTGCACAACACTTTTTGAAATAATATTATACTGAATTTATTTATTACTTGGTGTTATTATATTGACTGTATGTAAACTCTAAAATAATTATACTTGTGAAAAAATTGTTTATTTAAATTCAAACGAGGTAAAAAATACTAAGTAGAGATGTATAATTTTCAAAAAGGAAAATAATTAACAAAGTATAAACCTCAACAAAAATACGCTTGAAATAACAATCATAACTATAAGTGGGAGTTACAAGCAAGAATAATAGATGTAGGCAATACTCTACAAGTATATTATTCAAGAGTTGAAATTTTAAAAAATAAATGTAAAAAATTTTTGTCTTAAAATAAAGATTTTAAATTTAAACAAGAGTCAAATATTATCAAATAAACATTTTATTTGAGTTTTTACATTTAACTATAGTAGTAAAAATAAACTTTTCAATTAAATATTTTATTTTCAATCCTCATAAAATATATACAATTAATTTTTGTACTTCATATGGGTACGCTATTATAATACACGTACACTAACATTTTATCATATAAATAACAATATACTCACATGCATCCATTTAAATCAATTAAAAATAATATCATAAAAATAAAAGTCACCAAATAAATGCAGCACGTGGGTTAGAACTAGAAATCTCATCCGTATTAAATTGAAAATACTTATTTCAACACAAATAATGAAATCTTATTAGCTCTCTTTTGATAATTTAAAGCCAATTCACCAATACACCATCAAAACCCATTAATACATTCGTTATATCTTTGCACTATATCTGATAATCCTTCTTAAAGACTTATTATGCGGACCATCTGAAACCCACCAAAATATCAAGCTATCGGGCGGTATACAAAGTGCTTTACCGAATTCTCATTCACATCACACTTGTCTCGGAATCATCAAAATTACATATCTTTATTTCATCGCATGTATGTTTATGTATAATGGTACCATAGTATGGTCGTATTGATTACAATTATGTTTTATAATATTGTTCGTTAAAACGAATGAACGTTCTATAGAACATTCTCTGCGTGTGCCATTGAATGTTTTTCGATTTATTTTAATATATTTTTTTTTTCCGAAAGTGGTCACCGGGACCAGACGTTGTCTTATTTACATCTTTCGCGGTATTCCAGCCGTTAGCCCAGAATTATAATATTACGTTTCTTTTATTGTTGCTGACATTGATGAGTATTTGTTTTTAAGTATACAGTCGAGTCGGTTGGTACAATAAACTTTACGCACGCTATTTGATTTCCCTTTATTTTTATTTGTTTATCTTTCATGAACGAGTATAAAATTGTCTTTTATAATATATCAATTACAATAATAGTAATAATAATAAGAATAATTAACATTATGATAACAATTACACATAGATGTAAATTAATAATATAACTATCAAGCGATTTCAATGGTTGAAAACAATTACAATGGTGATTTAATAATAAGATTTTAATAAGTGAACTAATAAATAGAACGTTATATAGACAATTTTACGTTTGAATCGATCACGAGAAATATCAAAAAAAAATCTTAATTAATACAAACAGTTTGCAAAAGATTAATCATTAAGGAAATAAGTTCCAGCTGCTAAACTAGTTTTCAATTAGCTATAAAAAATAATGATTATAACTAATAATCTAGTAAAATGAATTTGAACATGTATTCTGACTTGAAACAATAATTCTGGGCAATCAATATTATTATTAATAAGCTATCGTATTTTCGTGTCAACTACGGCCTTAATTACGATTTTGGTCTGATTTATACGTTACACGGTGGATAAAGTCCACGAATCCGTCCACGTTCCATCGAATATTTCTTATAAACGAACTTTATTGAATTTGTCAATTTCGCCTAAGTCTCTACAACAACGAGTTGTTCTATATGGACTTCGATTTAGTGCAAAAAATTATTATATAGATTGTATTTAAATACTATGTCATGTATCATACTGTTAACTTATTATTATAATAGTTGAGCTGTTTAAATTAATAGATAATAAAAATAAAATTATAAGTTTAAAGTCCACATTTTTATTTTGTTATATTATTATTCATAGGCATTATTTGTAATATTTTCGTATTCTATTCCATTTCCGATATGCATTTTATTCCCGATCAGTCCCGATGACATTATAGGATGCAAATAAGTAATATTATATAGGCGTCAACACTATAATAGTGAACAAAAAAATAAAAATATAACTCTTCAAAAAAACTATTGATTTTTGTCGTCGATAATAATCTTTTAGTGTTTTACGTGCGATTATTTAAAGGCCCATACATTTTCAATCTTGTTAAAGTTCAGATATTCTTTTAAGTTTATGATTTTTGTTTACGTTTATACGGAGATTAAAACTAATAACATTGTTTAATGTTTCTACTCAATGTATTATACAAGTTTATGCTATAGGTATACTTAATATTTTTTTCAGTAAATAAGTGTTGAATAGTTATGAATTTTGAGTATATTATGAGTCCTAGTAAATTATATCATTTAATTATAAAATCCGAAATTATGAGATAATATTTTTATAATTCTCGAATCTTTTAACATTTAAAACGTTTACAACTCAAAGAAATCAAAGAGAAAATATCGTATAAAATATGACATCATTAACAGATACTGTTTGAAATATATTAACGTATAATATCTTTGGTGTATAATGTAGGTTTAAACCTTGCTGCACATTTGAGTAGTCGACTAACTTTGTGGGATGATTGCCAATTGAATTGTTTTGAAGGGATCCCTGGGAGATATGCATTTTCTATTCATTTGATGATAGTGGAAGCAATAAACTATAATTTATTCATGCCAATATTATTTTTATTTACATAATAATTATTGTAAATGTCAAAATAGATATACGTCTACCTCTTGTAAATTCACAATTTTGCATTTAATATATCTGACAGTAAACAATATTATAATATATCAGTGAGAAATAAATATCAATCATAATTATATTATTTTCGGTGAAGAATTATGGGGAAAGACTATCAAATCTCCAAACTAAGTAAAATTTTCTCTTATGGTATAATGCTACACATAGTAAATCGAAAACTTTACCTAGAATCATAATCGATAGTATAACTAAATAATGTTAATCTTAAACATTTTGCACTTAGTTCTTTCACATATGAAACTAGCGACTATATTGATATTTTAACAAATTTAAACATATCTCATATTATAATTCAATTTATAATTAGGTTTTCCGTTAGATAAATTTGATTTTTACAATGCAGGAAAAAATAATAAACTACATTATTATATTATACTAATACCACGAAAAATGTATTTCCATTATACTTATTTCGGCAAGTTTATTTGTAGAAATGACTAATAACTTTAACAGAAATACGAGTATCTAGTTATAAAGTAGGGTGCTTGAAGTTTTATGCAGGTACATGAGATGTTTAGTAAGTTAACGAACTTCACACTCATACAAATTAAGAACCGTACATAAAATATGCGTAAAATTTCTTTCGCAATTCTATTTTATAATATATTTATTGAACACAACCTAAACGGCTCAAATTATAAAGTTAATTATTTTTAAACTAAAGTTTATATATTTTAATAAATTTTAATTTGTTTATTTTGTGATGTTCTTGATATAATAATTGTTTTTGTTCAAAACATCCATCAATACTTATACATAATTGCGTTCAAATGTATGTATTTTATTATTATTTTCATTGTAACTTAAAAGTATAAGACCCATAAAATATGAGTGGTACCTATTTAATAATAATAATAATTTATTAAATTTAATAACAATAGATTTATATGGTATGGTAGTCTATAAATATGTGAAAATAATTATATAAAACACTTTAGATGGATCTCAAGCATATAATGAAAAATACTTATGGTTTAAAAGTAAAAATACTATATTTGATTTACAAATGTATATGATCAATAAATTTATTTATAAAATCTATCTATAGTACTTTTACAATTATTATTGTTTTTTTTTGTCTAGTACATTGTACATAGAATCTGATCACGATATTTCATTACAGTATATTATTTGTATTTAGGAATGTATGTAAAATTGTAAACTCTTGTCAGATTTAAATTGTATATAATATAAAAATACATAATATTATATTATATTGTATAATATACATATATTTGCATAGGTATTATTATAAATTAGTTTAATGGGCAGTAAAAAAATAATTATATCTACTTAATGGCGTTATTAGTTTAAACTAATGAGAAAGATAATAAAATAGTAAGCGTAAATTAATGACATACACCGTAAAAAGCAATATTTCACTTTTTTTTGTATACATAATATTAAATTGTTACCTACGAATAATTATATACACAGTATGCGTATTGAAAGATATATTCGTTCAGCCGTGCCTACAAATATTAAAGCCATTTTTTATGGTAGGTAAGTAATTACTTATGGTAAAAAATGTAACTGTGTAAGATGTACTCGTTTACGTTCGTAAATAATCTATGTGCTGTAAAAGTCTTTTTATTTACTATACTTATTTTTTTATTATATTGTCATATAGTTAAATTACTACTATAAACAACTCGAAATAACAAAGTATGTATACAATATAAAAATAACCGAATTAATCGAATATTAGTAAAACAGAAATCTATAGTAAGTAAGTATAAAAGGACCTAAAATGCGTAAGTATAGTCACTATATTATGGTTCTGCTCGCATTACGTTCTATTATTTTAGCTAAATCCTTAGATTATAGCTATTTAAACACTGATTCAGCGATTACGTTAGCAGTATCTTATATTGTACATTTATATTCATTCGTCGAGTTGTTTCGTATATCAGTTTCTTGTTCGAATATAGTCGCGTTGAATTGGTGAGTAACCGCATAGTATTGCTTAATATGCGGTTGAAAATTATCCAATGTATCCTTTTGAGATTTGAACCTGAAAGAATATTTAATGTATAAAAAACGCATCGTACATTTTATTCGCTTGATATCATTCCTTTTTTGACATATTTTTTTGTTTGAATTCCACCGTCATGGCGTGTTGAGCTCCTGTCCAAATTTGTCTTCATTACGGGTTTTAAATACAATGGCTTATAAAAACGTGTTTAATTTTATCATAGATTGTGGACTTTGTGGATAATCAATAAAAATTATATATTTTCCTAAATACGATAGGTTAAAAATGAACGAATGACTTGATATTAATAATATGTCTAACCGTTTATATTCATCGTGTGTTGCGAAATTGCAAAATTCATATACACAATGGAACTGGCATGAAAAATATAGAAGGTAATTAACTAGCGCCTAAAATAAGAGACTAATAAGTATTAAATTGTACGTCAAATATCCGTTGATCTACTGGTATAGCAATTATTATTAACTACCATTGCCCAGTATACCTCTAGTTGGTGAAATTGCTCCTAAAGCCGCGCCCACGCTAGTATGGTAGAAATAAGTTACACCGTCTTATCTTGGTACAATTTCTAGTTCTATATTTGTAGTTCTATCAGATTCCTAACAATTATTAAGTATTTTAATTCATAGCTAGAATATTTTAAATATCTAGTAACTTCTTACTTAAAAATGTCCTTATAAATAATAAAAGTTTGAGTTTATTCTTTTGAGATCATTAAAAATTAATGAGTTTAACAAATTATTGTTTTCTCAGTGTTGATTTTTCACTATTTTTACTATTTTTATTAAAAAAAGCCAATATGACCAAATGATTTAAAAATATACCATTTATTTTATTTATCTAATCGATATTATATTTTCAATATTTTACTTTGTAGCCTTTGTACACAAAACACGATCGTTGTTTTTGTCCCTAAATATTTTGATTACCGCAGTCATGTCTGTTTCGTTATCCATTATGGAAAAGAGTGTTCTAAACGGTATTGAATAATCGTTAAAAAAAAAAAATAAATAAGCATTATACGTTTGGGACGAAACGTAACTATAATCTCTGTTACAACAATATGTAATTTAAACATTACATCGATCCATAATCGGCAAGTAAGACAATATATTTTTATTTAATATGAACATTTATTTTTTTATTTATTCTTCAGGAAAATATAAAGAAAGAAAGATGAAAAAAGTTGTTTTCAAAAATATGTTTTTGAATAGGTTGACAGCATAACTTAAACCATACAGTACGTTTACCTTACATAACAAATCCATCATTATTAGGTAGGTATATCTATAATTTTTTTCTTATAATATATATGTACGTAATACAGTAGTATATCATGTGTAATTAATTAATTAATTAATAGTAATAAAATAAAATGAATATATATAGCAGTATTGAATCATTATTCAATCATCTTCATTTTTAGGTAATAGACTACTTTTTTTAATGTGTTAAATATAGAAATTTATTGCGGTATTACAGTTGTCAAATTATAATTTATTTTTAAAAAGTATCGAATATTGTGCTATATTGATAAGTACTGTATTTTAATATTCCAACTGTAATATGTAATACATTTTTGGACCGATTTAATGATGTTATCATACATTGATAAAGCGAATAATATTACATCTACTTGATTCCAATATTTTCTAAGCAAAAATCATCAGAACATATTATTATTTTGTAGTAATTATTATGTGCACCATTTTGCAGCCAAATTATCCTCGGTAGTTACAATTTCAGCGATTTCCAAAGTAAACATATTATATATTTAATGTTGCCGATAAGAAATTAACCTGCACCGCCCGTTATTGCACCTTATTTACACGATTTCTAAGAATATTGAGTAAGTTTGTTTACATTATTATATCAATTCCTTGATGTGTTCCTTGGTGATATCATTGGCTACCGCGTTGCAGATAAAAAACACATGGTCGTTGAAATTGACCCGTATTAGTAATATTGTGTTTAGTCTACGAGGACATTATTTCGTTCGATTTTTTTTTCTTTTTACTTTCCATCGCACCAGCAACCAGTGGTGAGACAGGGTATTCAATATTGACGTGCGTGAAAACGTGAGACAATGAAAACAAGCTCCTTTTGCACATACAGGTCCTTTTGCACCTAACGATTGGTTGATAGCGCCGAATCGTATTTACACGAGGCGTCAAAAACTCAACTCGTCAAGTTTTTCGTTTTATTATTATTTTTTTCATTCGAACAATTTTTGACGGTTATGATGTGTACGTGATTGGTACCTAAATAGAAAAATGTATATGAAATTATTGAAACGTCGTGTTCAGACGTTCAGTGGTGCATCTACATATTATCTCCTCTGGTTTTTTTTCTTTTTTAATCAGAAAATCATCTTAAAACTAATAACGGACGTCCGGAAACCGATTTATACCGTTGACAATGAACCAAATTTTTATTAACAAGCGGCAAACGATTCGGACTTAACACGGATTTTCGTTGTAAATTATTATTTCATCAGAACCAAATATGAACATATTGCACACAAGTTATGACGTTATGTTACTATTAAACTTGCTCCAAATTTCTTGTGAAATGTTGTATTTTTTACGGGTTTATCTATTATCGTGTTTCATATTATTATACTGGAAACAACGACCATTTTTAAAAATGGTTTAATAAGGTACATAGTGGATCTGTATCATATACATTTACAATATTTTAAAAAATAGAATGCTTGTAATTTTTTCATAAAAATATGCGTTCGTTGCTATAATAATCATTGCTATGAATAATATATTATTAGTAATATTACCATCCAACATATATAACTGACAATGGCCGTGAAAAGAAGTGTTTAATAGGTTTTCTTGTTAACATTTTTTTACAATTTTATATGAATAAATATATGCATTTAACTTGTGTTTTCAAAAGTATTTACAGGAAAAATTATATTACAGCCAATTTATATTGTAAAATAAATATATTTTATTTAAATTTTTTTTTCTAATAAAACTAAAAGTTAAAATAAGTCCAACGCTTATATTTATTTTATTAAAACTTAAAATCTTATAAACTTTAAGAATGTGAGAATCGTTTTTATGTGTTTTTAAAACCATTTGCAGTTACTTCAAACGATATATTATTTTGAAATTCAATATAATGTAAATATATATATATATGAAATACATAGATCAGTGTAAAGTTATTGGTTAAAAAATTGAAATATTGTTAAAAACCTTTTAGTAAATCACATCTTTTTTTCTTGATGTAATATTATATATTTTATAATTCTTTTACACGAAAAACTTATTTATACTCTCACATTTCTTTTAATCTTAAAGGAAAAATATGAAAATATTTTGTTTTACAATAAATACTATCTACCTACCTATATAGCTTCGTTTTCTTCATATATTAATTTTTTTCACATTTGCTTTCATTTTGATCCATTTAAATTAATTACATAACGCATTTATATTTTAGGAATTGTACTTAAAATCATTTGTATTAAATATTATTTATAGAATTTAATGATACCTAAATTGATAAAACATTTTAAATCAGTCTTTTTTGTTACAATGTAATATAATACAGATAAATGATTAAATTGTTACCTATAATTACATGTACCTATAAATATAATACATATTTTTAGTGAATTAAGTATCAAGCCTTGACTATTACTCATAAAATATATTATCAATCCTCAGTGGCGGCTCGTGGTAGTTTGATACGGGAGAGCGGTACATTTTTTTTTTGAAGGGATAGTAGCCCCGTACCCCATACCCATCGACTTTTGATGAATATTGAATACTAAATCTACGATTGGCCACACCTGTACAATTTGACTTCGACGCCACTGAGACTTTGACCAACAATAATACTTATAAGTTATATTACTCGTAAAATTATATATTTATTTACTAAGATATATTCATAAAAATAAATAATAACAGGTGCATTACTTTTTTATTTTTATTTTATTACACGTCAATTTTACATACAAAATCCGGTCATCTTTTTTTTATTTTAATAAATTTATCAATAATATAATAATTAATAATAGTAATATCGCATTGATATGGATAACAAAATATACTTCCAGTCATTACTGTCGGTCTGAATTTCTTTAGCTATAATTTAGACGTAGATATCGAACTCGTCGCGCTGTTAGTACAAAACTATTTTGCAAAATCGCAGGTCCGCCGCGTGCCACCGAAAATGTACGACGAGAATTATCGCACGGTCTAACCGCGCCGCCGCGACCCGCAGCCCAGGCCCGTCGCTAGAGCATAAGCAAGTTAGGCCATTGCCTAAGGGCGGAAACATTTTCAATGAAACTGGAGCGGCATTTTTTGTGATGGAAAATTCTTTGTATTAAATTGATCAGTGGTTGGCAATTAATAATAATTCCGAATGATGAATATCACATTTCAAAACAACACTATAGTGTTGTATAATTATGGAAGAGGCGGCATTTCCTTAGTAGTAGGGCCGTATTTAGGAAAACATAAATATGTTGCTACTTA